>CAUYQU010005880.1:0-78881 GCA_963574635.1 Cheracebus regulus
CCCCCCCCCCCCACCCCCCCCCCCCCCCCCCCCCCCCCCCCCCCCCCCCCCCCCCCCCCCCCCCCCCCCCCCCCCCCCCCCCCCCCCCCCCCCCCCCCCGCCCCCCCCCCCCCCGCCGCGCCCCCCCGCCCCCCCCCCCCCGGCGGGCGGCGGGGGGGGGGGGGGGCCGGGGGGGGCGGCGGGGACCGGCTAGCTGGGCAGTCAGCCTTCCTGAGCTCCCTGCACTGCTCCCACCTTTCCGTCGTAGCTCCCCACTGCCAGGAACTGACTGCTGGGGCTCCACGCTACAGCCTTGATGCCCAGGGACCACTCATAGGCGCTGTACGCGGACAACAACCGGCCGTCCAAGGAGTACAGCAGGACCTTGTACTGCAGACAAGACATTTCAGTTACGGATGCACACGTCCCATGCGCCCGGAACACGCCACAAATGCGGGTGCGTAAAGTGACACGGTGCGGACAGCGCAAGGCTGGCGGGAGGAAGTGTGCAGCGGAGACGCAGAGACGGTCCGCATGGCCGTGGAAAAGCTGGGACCGTCAGCTGGAATTGAGACAGTCACTGGAGAGGTGGTCAGAGCATGAGGAAAAAGGGGGAAGTGGGAGGTAAACCTAACGGCTTGCTGATAAAAGTTCAATCGGCCAAGTACCGTGGCTCGTGCCTATGATCCCAGCTCTTTGGGAGGCCAAAGCTGGCAGATCACTTGAATACAGAAGTTCAATAGCAATCTGCGCAACACGGTGAAACCCCATCTCTACAAAGAACACAAACAGTAGCCGGGCGTGGTGGTGCACACCTGTGGTCCCAGCTACTTGGGAGGCCGAGGTGGGAGGATCATTTGAGCCCAGGAGGTCGAGGCTACAGTGGGCCGTGATCATACCACTGCACTCCAGCCTGGACAACAGAGCAAGACCCTGTCTTTTAAAACAAATTCAACTCATTATCTGAAATGAGGCAAAGCTAACTATATCGCAACATTCAGAAAGCATTAAATTCAGGGAAAAGCTCTTGAAAGCAAGCATGTCGCCTGGTCATCTCAATACCTCCAAGCAGGCGTCCCACACTGCCAGCACACAGCCGTTTGGGGCCCACTCGATCCCTGTGAGGTCCTGGGTGTCTGTATCAAAATGCTTCCAAAGGAAGGGGGGGGAGATTACATTGTAAAAACATTTTTGTAAATAAATAATTGCCTTTATAACTGATGCTTTTAACACATTTAACTTTCTTATATAGAAAAGGTCAAAATCTTGACAGCTCCATCCTGTAAATGCATGAAATCCCCATGGAGCTCTGTGGGGGCAGCACCCAGCACAGGTGCCAGCATCAGTGCCCCCCCAGCCCACGAGGCGGCTTGGTCTCCCTGTGCTGCACTCGCGCACTCTCCCTCACCCTTCCCTGCCTGGCAAGGCTCACTCCTTCAGACCAGCTCAGACAGGCCCCCTTCCAGGAGCACTGCCTGGGTCCCGGCTTCTGTGCGCTGACAACATTCCAGAGGCTGCTCTGCCTTAACGATGTGCTGGGATCGTGTTCACATGTCTGCCACGGGGGCAGTGCCCCGTGCCTGGGCACCTGGCAGAGAGCACCCTGCCTAATGCAGGCCCTCAGCCAAGGTGAACTTCCACGTTGCTCCTCCTCCCAACATGGCACACACATGTGCAAACACCACAGTCACAGGACAAGGAGAAGGGCTCACATGTGACGGCACAGTCACTTTAAAACACCCCAGGCATGCGCCCCTTTCACACAACCGGCATGTGTCACTGGAAGCGATTCACTGCGCACCTGCCCTCTGGAAACCCAACATCGCCTTACTCCATATCCTATCAAAGATACCCTGTACTCTCGAGAAGGATCTGCTTCACTCAACCCCTCCGCAGTCAGCAGGACAACTTTATTCAGTGTGGGGGGAACACCTTACCCGCAGGAGCTGCCAGTCACTGCAGACGAAGATGCTCACATAATCTTTGCAGTCGCGCCGTTCTGCCAGCGCCATGTAGCGGCCGTCCCTGGTGAAGGTGGTTCCTGTGGGAAGAGGAAAACGCACTGAAATCAAGCGGCCACACAACCAAGCAGAAGAAACCACAGTAGTAATTCACAAGGAAAAAGGAGAAAAAGAAAGCAGAGGTGAAGAGGAGGGAAGCGTTACAACGCTGAGCACCGCTCCTCGGACGAGAACGTTCCAGTGCAGAGGAGAAACCCGAGGCGCTGTCGCTTCACCCTCGCAGCAGTGTGAGCTGGGGGAGGGCTGTACACACACAGCAACCGATTTGCAAGGCTCTGTCAAAAATACCAAGTGACTCACATATCTCTGATGACTCACAAATATGACTGAGACACAGGAGGCCTTCGAGTTTCACATGTCTAAGCTGCTTTTGACACCTAGGCCAAAGGTGGCTGCTTACTACCTTTGAACTGATTTTTACCTTTGAACTTAATTATTTAGAAAAAATAAAGATGAAATGTGTGGCCAGGCATGGTGGCTCACACCTGTGGTCCCAGCACTCTGGGAGGCTAAAGCAGGTGGATTGCTTGAGCCAGGAGTTGGAGAGGAGCCCGGGCAACTTGGCAAGACCCCATCGCTGCAAAAAAATTAGCAGGGCATGGTGATGTGTGCCTGCAGTCCCGGGTACTCAGGAGGCTGAAGTGGGAGGATCACTTAAGCCCAGCAGCTCGAGGCTGCAGTGAGCTGTGATCGTGCCACGGTACTCCAGCACAAGTGACAGAGCAAGACCCTATCTCAAAAAAATAAATAAATAATAAGATAAAAATGTGGAAAAGCTTTAGCTGAAAATGTTACACTGTATTTTCCAGTTCTGTTTTAGCTTAAAAAGCTCTAGCCATGATTCATCAGTCATCCGTGAAGAGAATACCTCAAATGACGAAATGTTGGCATCTACTCAAGAAATGTGTATCTTATCTGCAGAGACACTCATATTCAAATGATAAAAATAAAAGTACGACTGCATTTCATTCGAATGCAATTTCCAAACCACTGGCAGCAAGAGAGAAAGATGAAAGCATCATTCAAACCGTGTGGTGCTTCCTCCCGGCTCAGGACGCAGGCGTGGCGCCTCTCACAAGCTCTGCACTGTCCAGCTAGACGTGCTGGCAGTGGGCCACGCTGCACAGGCCCCCTTTCTTCCACATGGCTCACAGGCTTCCACAAGGAAGGGACACTTGTCACATATCCCAGAGATGACAGGCAAGACCTCCCCCTTTCACAGAGAGGAAGCTCAGAACTGGATGCCTGAGGCGGGCCTCTCAACAGGCATTGGCTGGAAGGGGTCTGAACGCTCAGCTTTGCCACCTAGGTCAAGGGGGCCGCCATCAGCGCCACTCTTATTGATGTCCTGGGCCACATTCTGAGTCACTGTGGTCATGGTTGAAAATGGGACTCTTGCCTTTTAGAGACACATGGAAATATTTACAGATGAAGTATTAGGAGACCTCAGATCTACTTTAAAATGACCCAAGGGAGGGGGTGGGTATAGAGAAAAATGGCTGGCTATGAACGGACACGCTGCTCAAGCTGCTGCTGCTCTTCAGGACTTGCCATGACAAAAAAGGCAGACAGCTGCAAAGAAACGGCTTTGACCAACTCACCCTGCAGACAAGCTTTTGGATATTTGATGTAAGATACGGATTTTGTGCATAACGACCAGACGGTTATCCGCAGCTGTTGGGGGAAATGGGAAAGAGAAAGGAAACACCATATCATTAGCATCTTTAGAGCCGTGTCAATCCTCACCCAGACCATGCGTCCCCAGGCGTGGCCTGACTGCTGAAGCGGATCTGTCAGGACTTCGGGATGCCCGTCCTCCTACTGGTATGTTCAAATGCATATTTTACTGTGGCTAAGGTACACTGAGTGCTCTTGGTTTGAGTGGGTCTATCCAGATTTCAGATGCCTGCCCTCCTACTGATGAACTCTGATGCACACCGTACTATGGCTGAGGTGAATGCAGTGCTCTGATGCACACTGTACTGTGGGTGAGGTGAATGCAGTGCTCTGATGCACACCGTACTGTGGCTGAGGTGAATGCAGTGCTCTGGGTTTGTTGTTGTTGTTGTTTTATACCACTATTGAGTAACACGCAGTTAAATATAAGTGCATTTTCATGAGCTGTTTCAAAGTGATCACAGGTTGCATGTTACAACCCTGCGTTACTTGGAGAAAATCTTGATCTAGGAAGCCACCACATTCAGTCTCCTTTAGGGAAAGACAGAGGCTCTGGAGGATGCGGCCTCTCCAGGGCTTACCAGGTGGCTGTGAGCCTGCATCTGCAGCCCTGAAGCAGGAGCAGCCACTCAACACCCAAGAGGGTGGCCGCCCGCCTCCTGCATGAGCTTGCCAGCCTGGCCGCATCTGCAGATTCTAGAACATGCGCTGCTGTACTGTCCACCTTTCTGCCCCTTTCCCTGACTCAGGGAGCTGAGAGCTGACTAGGCTGGCACAGTGAGGCCAAGAGACAATTTCCTAACAAGACCAAGAGGGCGTGCCTGCTGGGGGAGAGGCGCCGCAGTGGGTGGCCTGGCACTCCCTGTGGCAGCGCATGGGACTTCCAGGACTGCCGCACCCCTCCACCTGCACTTCCCACTGAACACCTGTGGAGCCCACCAGTGAATAATCTTACTTCTGACATACCCGGCCCACTGATGAACCTGGTAGTTAAGTGACGTGTGGCCCAGGTGGGGGACACAGGGCTGTGCAGCTTCATGCAGGGTGGGGTGCTGACCGCCAGCTCTGTGTGTCAGGCAGGGGTCCTTGCTGAGGATGAGGGTCAGGTGGGGGACACAGGGCTGCACAGCTCCGTGCGGGGTCGGGTGCTGACTGCCAGCTCTGTGTGTCAGGCAGGGATCTTCGCTGAGGATGAAGGCTGGGTGGGGTCTGCCTCCAGCAGCGTAAGTGGAGCCGCAGTGTGTGAAGCACTGTGTGTGGAGTTTCACTCCAAACACCACCAGGTTTTTGGTATAGGATATTAACAAACAAATTAATTTAAATGTCTACTCATCATCTCTTCTTAGAAAGGAAAATCCGATGTCTTTAACTGTGTCTCTAAACAACATCCACAGCATTCAGGAGAGGAGTCCTGGACACACAGGTACTGAGTCAGTGAGCCGCAGGGGCCACCGGGGCAGCACGGCAGGGCCCCTGTGCGGACGCTGAACCTGAACACTCCGGCGGTTCTGGGGACCGGCGCCTCCGAACTCCAGCTGGACAGAGCACTGGCTCCTCTAACAGCTCTGCTCGAATGCTGGGGCCAAGGAGGGCACCGGGGCCTGAGCGAGGAAGCGTGCTACTTCCGACCAGCAGGTCTGAGGCGGAAACCCTGCCTGTGACTCATCTGCAGGGCCTCTCAGCATCAGGAGCATCTTCATGCCACCCAGGGCGGAGACCCACCCTCCGGAGCTCACTGCAGAGTCACAGGAGAAAAGCGCATCTCCCACCTGTGGCCCTGATCCCTGCAAGGTGGGCCTGGCTGAGGCTCCCTGCTCTTAGCACATCTTAGGAAACACACAGAGCACTTTAAGCCTGATTCTTACCTTCATCTCCCACCAGGAAAAAAAAAAAAACCTTTAAAAGATAATTGTTTGCAACTTTTAAAAACACAGTAAGAGAAAAAGGTAGTTAAATATACACCTTCATCAGCGCTGTTACCTTCTCCTGACAACTGGAGAAACCAGCGGAGGAGACACGCGGGTGGGCTCCACAGCACCCAGCAGCAAGAAGAAAGGACCAGGGATCCACACCACAACCCAGCATGCTCAGCACGGGACAGCGCACTCAGGACGGGAGGAACAGGCCACTGACCCACACCATGACTCAGCACAATCAAGAAGGGAGGAATGAACCACCGATCCACACCATGACTCAGCGTGCTCGATGGGAGGAAGAGGCCACTGACCCATGCCACACCCCAGTGTGCTGAAGATAGGAGGAACAGGTCACAGATCTATGCCACTCAAAACCAGCAGGACGCCAGAGGAAAGAAAGCAAACACTCAGCTTCATGCACCACAGCCCCTGCTGATGGGATCCTGACGAGGTAGAGCTGCCTGCCCCGCAGCAGGCACCGGCTGCCGGGCACAGTGGGAGACAGACTGAGCACAAGGGGCATGAGGAGCCCTTAACCATGGGGTGAACCTTCTCAGTCTTCACCATGGCATCCAGGACGTGCAAAGCGACTCACTGAACTGTACTCTTAAAGTGGGTGCATTTTATTGCTGATAAGTTGTTTTAAATGCCTTTATTCAGAAATATAAGAAAACGTTTTCAGTCTGGATGTATTTTTAAAGCTAACTATAGACTACTTACAACATACACACTCAAGTGTAAGGATATAGAAAGACAGAAGGTAGAAGGATGGAAAAAGACATATCATGAAAATCCTAACCAAGAGAAAGGTGGCATTGCTACATTCGTATCAGAAAAATCAGAATCTGAAACAAAAAGAACCCTGAGACATAAAGAGGAATACTTTACAAAAAAGGTCACTGTGCAAATCATGAAAACTGTTTCACTATGAAATCTGTTTAGAAACAGTTAAAAATTTGTATACAACTAACAACAAAGTCTCAAAAATACATTTAAAAATCTGGCCGAGCTGAGCGCACTAGTGTGCGCCTGTAATCCCAGCTATACAGGAGGCCAATGAGGAAGGATTGCTTGAGTTTAGGAGTTCAAGACCAGCCTGGGAAACAAAGGGAGACCCCATCTCTACAAAAAAAAATTTTTTTTAATCTGACAGACTACAAGAGCAATGAAGAGGAATCAGTGCTGTCAGATACTCAGACATACACAGAACCTCAATAACATAGACAGCAGGGCGTCGTCACACACGTGGAGCAACAGTGGACCTGAGTGGAAAACCAGACGTCGCGGAATTGAGTTCCTGCTACAGACGGTGAAGATCATCTTCTGAATAAATGCTGCTGGGAGCTGGGCGTGGTGGCTCATGCCTGTAATCCCAGCACTTTGGGAGGCTGAGGCAGGCAGATCACCTGAGGTCGGGCATTAGAGACCAGCCTGGCCAACATGGAGAAACCCCATCTCTACTGAAAATACAAAATTAGACAGGTATGGTGGCACATGCCTGTAATTCCAGCTACTCAGGACGCTGAGGCAGAAGAATCACTTGAACCCAGGAGGTGGAGGTTGCAGTGAGCTGAGATTGCGCCACAGCACTCCAGCCTGGGTAACGAGAGCAAAACTCCGTCTCAAAAAATAAAGATGCTTCTGGAAAAAGGTAGAAATGGATTCATACCCCATACCATGCACCACTATAAGCTCTATGTGAACCTGCTTCACTTAAATGGAGCATGTGTGTGTGTAATGAAACAAGATAGGAAAGCACTCAGCCTCACCAATAACTAGGGAAATGCAAACTAAAGCCAAAATGCAGTATCATTTAGTTGCCTGGATGGCGATCACCACAATCCTGTCATGAGGCCTTGGCAAATGAAACATCTTCTTCTGCAACAGCCAAGCAAGGCTCTCCTCGGGAGGCTCTCGGGAAATGCACCCAGGAGGCGTGGACAACATGCTCGCAGCCACAGTGTGACAACGCACAAGTCCAGCAGGGGAGGACTCACAGGGAAGGGGAGGCCCAGCCACACCTGTCCGCACCGAGGAGTCTAAAACCAGTGTCGGGGGAAAAGCAACACTAGAGAATGCAAAGTACAAGCCCCTATAAATAAACTTTAAACTGCATACCAAACGATGTGGTGTTTATACACATCTGTGCGGTGAGACTCAAGAACAGCGAGGACACGATCCACGCAAGACGCAGGACGAAGGTGCCCTCGGGTGATGAGGGCGTCGCTGTGAGGGGGACCAGGGCTCTGAAAGCGTGCTGGTCTGCTGCAGGCCGAAGGTCAGCTGCTTTCTATTACTCACCGCACCTTGTCTAAAGGGCACAGCTTGCTTCACGTTGCATACAAGAGGCAGGGACGTTCCTCAGGCTCCTCAACCCCCTCAGGTAGGGTCACACCTTCGGAAGGGGACCCAGTGACCTGCTAATCCTCAGAGAACCGGCCTGAGCCTCCCTCGTGTTCACGAGACCGATGGACAGGAGCCTGCAGAGTGGCTTCCTGGCCAGCAAGCACGTCTGGAATGCCGGTTTTGCTTCCTCACTCGCAGTCATTTCAGTTAGCGAGAAAAGCTGGACAGACACAGTGTGCTGTCTTGGTCAAGATGCCCCATGCCATGAATTCCTGCCCCTCATCTCCCACCTAGTCTTAACGTTTACACCAGCAAAGGGGTCATGACCTTAGTCTTGGGTTGAACGATGTCATCTAAACGTACTCTGAAAAATCAGTGTATTCTGTAGCAAAGGTGTTTTTCAATATTGGTGTATGTTTAACGGGGCTGCTCCACAGAACCAAGTATTAACACATCTTTTCAGGTTTCTACACTCTATAGATGGTAGTTTGCCTTCTGGGCCATTTAACAAGAGTACAGCAAGGCTGTGCCATGAGCCCTTCTCGAGGACAGAATTACAGGCCCGAAGATGTTAGAAAAGCTGCAGGAAAAGTTCAAATGGTCCTCTCAACACTCGGGCCGGGAGTGCCCTCCACTGTCACGTACACGGTGCGGAGACACTGGTGTGCCTTTGCCGCTCCTCTTCTTCTCTAACAGCCCATGATAGCAGATGTGAGATTTAGAGTATTTTTTAAAATTGAAACTGAAAATAATGTGAAGCCATCCAGCCATCTGAAGCAGTTGATTCAGCAACTCCTCACGGTTGGATAAAACTTGATCCCAGCCGACGCCAGCTTGAAAAAACCCGAACGAAACCTACAGGGCCTCTGCAGCCTCATGTGGGGAAGAAATCCTTCCCCCGTGCCATCATCTACGAGGTGTGCACGGCACACAGGGATGGGCAGGTTGCCGAGGCAACCAGCAGCCCAGACAGCTACGAACACTCAGCGGACAGACCCAAACCCTGGGAGCTAACCCCATCAGAAAAGCATGTTATTAAAGGGATGCATGCGTTTTTCTCCATCTTTAGAAGACTCTGCTGACACCAAAGACCTGGTATCCAAACACTTTACAAATGCCTAATTTTAATTTAAAATAAAATCTCCTACCCCAGATCGCTCTGCTTGATTCTTGGATGTCAGCATTCCCTTCTGCGCTGAGCTCAGCACAGAGGCTGGCGTGCAGTGCCTATCGCAGGTGAGTGGGCGGCTGCCGGCGCCTGGAGCCACCCCCTAGACCAGGCTCGAAGGAAAGGCGTGAGCCGGCTTGTATCACAGCACATTTTCTACTGCTGAATTAAAGGGACTGCTGAAATCCTAAAAATCCTAATTAAGATTTTAAAATGTTATTTCTTTAAAACTGGATAAAAAGATTAGACAACAATACTTAGTGGCTTATAACATTCTGACCTAAAACATACACACCACTCTGTACGCCTCCCCATCCGTCAGCCTTTCAGGAGCCACCTCTGTCATCAGACCGGGGGGCAGCACGCAGTGCTTGTGTTCACGACACCCTCATCAGACTCAGTAACAGCCCAAAGCTAGTGATGCCAGCAACCTGGATATGCCAAAGAGAAGCTTCCTTTCAACGAGAAGCTCAAAGTTCTTGACTTAACAAGGAAAGAAAAAAAAGCATCACATACTGAGGTAGTTGCTAAGATCTTCGCTAAGCCCAAATCTTCTAGGCATGCAGCTATCAACAGTCTATTGTTAGAACTGTGCCGTCTTACGACGGTTGCTAATCTCTTGATGAGTCTAATTGATAAACTAAATGTGTCACAGGAATGCTGCCTAGGAACACGGGAAGGACAAGGGTTGGCACCATCTGAATCCCCTGGCCGGCTTAGAACCCATCCCCTGAGGACAAGGGAGACTCATCCTCCAAACGCCTCCACTCTCACTCCCAGGCTATGTCAGGAGCAGAGGACAGGATCACATGGCCAGTAAAGTGCACTCGGGGCTGACACTTACATGGAATTCCGTCGTGTTGAGAATGTGGCGCCCGTCTGGACTCCAGCATGAGGCCACCAGCCCTGCCGAGCCCTCGTCTATTTTGCAGTGCCATTCGGGCTGCTCTAAAGACCAGACCTGGATCAAGAGAAGAGAGAAACACACAGGTGCAGACTCCTCAGCACCCGACAGCAAGGCCTTGCCGAGACAGAACGTGCTTCAAACCAACAGAGCTCAAGCGTACAGGATGTCTTTTAGAATCCTTCACAATGAAGGGCTGGTCTGGATTCCACTGTAAAAGCAAGCCAGGCTTCTTGGTGATTTCATTCGGTGGTTGTTTTAAACCAGTTTATTCACACTGTCATTCCTAAGACCTAATTTAGTTAGGCTCTGGACATCTAAGAAAACATGACTTCTTAGGACTCCCTAAAAAAATACGTCCAAGTGGCTAGGTGGCTGTGTGTCAGCACCTCCCGTTTCTGAACTATACTGCTTAGAAATTAAGACTACGTTAGTGTTTCCTTAGTGTAAATGTTCTCAAACTTTAGAGAACATTATAACTTTAAAAGAAACTGGTTTTCAGCGGCACTGACTTATTTTCTCAAACTAGAAAGGCGAAGGACAAAGCCATTTCTTCCCAGTGGCACTCAGGAAGGTGTCCAGATTTGAACTGACCCAGCGACACACACCTGCACCAGCCCTCTCTTGTACATGGCACACAGGATGAAGAGCGAGTCTGCTGACCACTCGATGTGCTGGATCTGGTCCAGGCACGTGTACAGCTGAAGGATCTGAAGGGTGTTCACATCCCGGACCACTAAACGGTACTGGACACAGGAAGCCTAAAAAACACGAGAGAGCAAGCACGTGACATTCTCCTCTCCGAAAGCAGGGGGCCTTCAGAACACCAGCGCCCTGGCTTGCAGTGAATGTGGCCTGCTCTCCTGCCAGACGCTTCACATCTAGATCATCAGTGACAGCTGCAGCCCCTAAAGATCAGTTCATACAAAGGTAATGTTGAAATACACAAGCCAGGTTTTTAAATTGCTATACTCTAGTGTAAAGTATAAGGGTACTTTTTAACTCGCTACTTAAAGCTTTAAGATATTTTTAAGTCCCTTCTTAACTGTGTGTTAAAAACTAAAGTTAAATGGGAGTAGAGTTGGGAAAAAGCTCTTCTGTGAACTAATAACCAAAACCCTCTCCTAGTTTTATCACTTTTAGGCAATTTCCTCACATTTATAAAGGGTAAGAATCAAGGCTTCACAGTTGACAACGAAAATGGCAATGAACACAACAATTCTCTTCTGTGGTGCCTGACTCAGAACCAAACCAACAGACGAGCAAAAGACAGGCTTTAACTTCTGCAAAAATAAAGATGTGCCATAAATGCTCATTCATCTACGTTAACCTATTCCTAATACGAAACACAAAACGCTTAAGTGTTAGCACAATTTCCTGAAAGACAGTTTCTTCAGGGCCATATTTGTTCATTATGTCCCTAGCTAAGCAAATAATCTTAAGTATAAATAACGTCTGAGTACTCACCTGCTGATTGTATCTTATACTACAGTTTCTGATTTTGAAATGTTAACTCCTTCATTAGTTTTACTTACCAAGGTCAAACTAGTTTTTTTATGAACTGATATCAAAGAAGAAATCGACATTAGTTTTCCATGGGAAAAAAGAGAGACGGGCAGGGGATTGCAGACTGAACAAACAACTATCGCGGCACTCACTCTCTCGCATTGCAGCTTTGAAAACCGTGATCAGTTACAGTGAGTTCCTTATGAAGTGGAACGATATAAACTCTGCTGTAGGACACGGAAACTAGAAACATGGACCTGCTCCACCCAGTACTTAGGGAAAGGCTTTCAAGAAGATGACTCCAGTAACAGATGATCACCAAGTGTTTCACAGTATTTTGACCAGAGTGTACAAAGCAAAAAAAAAAATACCCAAGTTAGGCAAGCAAATACAATCTTTCTCCTTATAAAGTCACTGACATTTTCATAAATGGTGAAAACAAAAAACAAACCTCTAAGTTAATTGTGGGGGGCACACTGGAAAATATACCAAGACTGAGATGCCATTTAAACTAATGAGGTTTTCTGTTTTGTAGCTGATGCTGTTTTTTGTAATTTGGAATAAAACCTCCATGAAGAGGTAAAACGCAATTTGAGAGTTAAATTCTCAAAGGCCAGACAGAGCACAGGAATGTCAGTAGAGGCAAAACTGAAAAAGAATCATGGCGCATCAGTCAGTTGATAGAGGTGGTGGATAAATAAAATGAAGCATGCTTTTTATGTGGCATGATTTTTCTTAGTGGTTTTCCAATGCCAATCATCCCCCTCTTCTGAGGATATACACTACTAGGCATGCCGGGAAGCACACTGTATGTGTTGAAGCCTAAAGTTACAGCTCTGTGATTTAAGCACCTTTCTGCCACCCACGGAATGAAGACCTCAAATCCCAGCCGTGAGGACAACTATTTCCTTACCTGGGGATAGAATACTCGTATTTAAATCATTTGTTGGGCATACGGTAGAGGAGAAGAGAATCAAGGGAAGTAGAGAAGATGGCAAAGTGGCCACACCACTTCCCAGTTACAGGCAACAGAATGATCAATTTGCCTTTTGTGACAAAATAACAACCAAGAGCCGACATCTCCTGTACCCTCACCTGTGTGCAGTCGGCACTCCCTATACCCACCTTTTCAGGGGCAGGGAGGCTGGCACCTCCCCAGGCCCCCACCTGCCTAGGGTATCTTCCCGAGTCCCACACCTTCTCGGAATACCTGCCAGGGCCCCACGCCTGCTTAGGGGACCTCCCCAGGCCCCCCCATCTGTCTAAGGTATCTTCTCAAGTCCCGCACCTGCCCGGAACACCTGGCCGGGACCCTGCACCTGCCCGGGCCCCACACCTGCCTGGATACCTGCCCGGGCCCCACACCTGCTTGGTGCACCTCCACAGGACCCCCACCTGTCTAGGGTGTCTTCCCAAGTCCTGCACCTCCCTGGCCATCTGCCGGGGCCCTGCACCTGTCCGGCCCACACACCTGCTTGGGGTACATGACCGGGTCCCACACCTGCTTGGGTATCTCCCAGGCCCTCTACCTGTCTAGGGTATCTTCCCGGGTCTCGCACTGTCTGGGGCACTTACTCAGGCCCTGCACCTGCCCTGGCCCCGCACCCGCAGGACCCTCAAGCTGCCTCCACCCGTGGGCCACGCGGCTGCCTCCACCCGTGGGCCACGCGGCCGCCCCGTGGCCCTGCCCGCCGGGGACGCCGGCACCAAGGATGCCGTGCCCGCGGCCCCCGCAGCCGCTGCTCACCAGGTACTTGCCGTCCGGGGAGAATTTGCAGAGCAAGCCAGAGAGCTTGAACACCTCGGAGAAGTTCATGGCCGCCGCCAGCCGCGGGCGCCACCCTGCGCCCGAAAACCCGCGGGTCCCTGGCGCGCAGCAGTTCGCAACTGTAGCCGCCGCTGGCCTCCGAGGCCGGAAGTCAGAAGGCGGAAGTGAACTGCAGCCTATCAGCGCCGCGGGAGGCCGCGCGGCATTGTGGGGCTTGTAGTTCTCCTTGTACCGCAGGACTTTAAAGGAGACGCCCACGTTTCTTCGGACCCGGGATTTCCTACCCAAGAACCCTACCTCAAAGGCTTGGAGACCTTGAGGTCACCTCCAGCTAGGACTGCAGATAAAATATAGGAAGAACAGTAAAATTTGAATTTCAGATTAACAACAAATCGTTTTCTAGTATAAGTATGCTCCCAAATATTGCACGGGACATGCTAAAAGGGAAAAATTATTCGCTAAACGGAAATTCAAATTTAATCGGGCAAACTGTGTATCTGCGTGTGTATACACATACATATATTTTTATATTTACATGTAAAGGTTTGTTTGCATATAAATATACTTTTGCATATAAATAGATCTTTAGTATGTAATACTGTGTCTGTCGCACATATTATATCATATATGTAATGCATAAGTATTTATTTCGTTTGCTTCGGGTTTTGTTTGCTTTTGCTGAGTCCGGCACCCCTACCTGCCGCCTGGCCCTTGCCTCACGCTCCAGTGCCACTGAGATCCAGGAGAGAACGAATTTGCCGCCGACTGGGCAGAGCGAGCGCGTGGATCGCGGGCACTGCCGCGTGCATCACCCGCGCGCATTCGGGCAGTCACCCTACGAAGAATCGCGCGGAGGCCGGGACCCGGGGTCCCAGCAGCAGCCGCCCCAGGCACCGGAGGGAGCCAGCCCCTGCGCCGGCATTCGGTCTGCCGGCTCGCAGGCTCCCAGGGCTGGGCCTCGTCCTCTCGCCCACTCCGGACCCTGGTCCTCTTCCCTGGACAGCGGCCTCCTCCTCCCCTGACTCACGCGGGCCGGTAGTAGTCCGCGCCAGGTCCAGCCCGAGCCTCGAGAGCCCTCCAGACGGCGCAGACTCTGACACCCCCGCCCGACCCTGCATTCTGGGAGCTGAGAGGCGGCCAGGGTCCTGCTCGCACCTCCGGGCGCCCAGCCCTCGGCCTGCTCCCCGCGGACGCCCCAACCTCCCCGGCCGAATGGATGGCGGTGCGCGCGCGTCCTAGTCTGGCGGTGCTGGCCTTTTCTGTTCCCAGCTAGACCCAAACCCCTGCATGGGATTCGCCTCTGTGTCCCCACCCCGGGCGCCCACGCCCCGTGCGTGAGCAGTAAGGCCGTGTGGAAGTCAGCCAGACCCTCCGCCTCAGGCGAGGACCGGCCGCGGCCAGAGAACCCAGCCTGCGCTAGCCCAGCTCGCTCGCGAGGCCGCGGGATTCACCGACGCGACCTTCCAAGACGTGGGAGTCACCACGGGCAGAGGGCACCGGTTCGGAGACAGATTACGGGTCCCATAAGCATCAGACCATAAGCAGTGCTGCCACTTAGAGCCGCTCGGAACTCGCCCTGCCTTTCGGATCCCCTAGCCAGGGCCCGCTGTTCCCGGTAGAACGCCCTGGAAGCCCTCCTGGCCTAGGAAGAGCAGGCGGGCGGAGCGGAGGGTGTCGCCGGCCGGTGGGGAGGCTTGGCCTGACCTGGCGCGGGTCTGTGCGCGCGGAGAGCAATTCCAAGCGCACTGATGCCCGCCAGCTCCTACCAAACACCGAAGGGGATCCAGAGCCCGAGGCCAGAGGCGGCGGACGGGGGAGGGAGCAGGATGTTGGGGTGTGTTTGCGTCCTGAGTTGCCCCTGGAAGGCCGTGGGGCCCAAACTACGGCTGGGGTTGGGAGAGCAGCACCTGGAGGGTCTCCGCGGGATCCTCTGCCGGGCGGGGCCGCGGCTCAGCTAGCGGAGTGGGTGGTGGGCCCTGTCCGGCGGGCGGACTCACCGTTCCCCTCCTCCCGGTCCCGGGGCGGCGCCCCTCACCCCAGTTCCCCGCCAGCCACATCCCCTGCCCCTTGGCTTCCAAGCACCCCACGCGCCGAGGGTCCCAGCGCAGTGGCGGCGGCCGGGAGACCCGGGTGTCCGGGAAGATGAGCCGTCCGGGGGACACCAGAGTCGGGGTGCACAGTCCGCACCTGTGCCCGGCGCATCGGCACCGGCGACCCCAGACCTGCCGAAGGTCGCGATCAGGTCTGGCCCGCGGGAGGGCCCTGGAGTCCGGTCACCTGCTGCGGCCCCGCGTGGGCGACGCGCGCCTAATGGCGGCGGGAAGGAGGCGGGGCGGAGCGCGCCAGGGACCCCGACTCGGACGCGGCCAGCTGGGGAGGCGGAGCGCCGGGAGGAGACCTTGGCCCCGGCCCTGCCCTCCTCCCGCCGCGGCTCGGTGGCCCGCGCTGCCTTCCCGCGCGCCGGGCTGCAAAGGCGCTAAAGCCCGCGGCCGCCTCCTCCCCGCGGCGCCTCCCCTCCCGGCGCCCATATAACCCGCCTCAGGGCCCGCGAAGGGGACGTAGCGAAGCCGGGGCCCGCGCCAGGCCGGCCGGGACGGGCGCCGACGCCCTGGGCTGCGACGGCTGCAGGTAGGCGGCCCGGGGCCGGGGCGCCGTTTGGCTCCGCGGGCAGCAGGTGCCTGGGCGCGGGGCAGGTGCCTGGACTCGCGGCTCCGAAGCTGGGAGGGGAGGGGAGGGCGATAGGGGACGAGCTGGGACGTGGCGATACAGGGGCTCCCTCGGAGCTGGATCGGTCCTTGGGACTTGGCGCGAGGGGCTGGAGCGGCCAGAGTGGAGTCCGCGAGGAGACGCGGGTCCTGCCCGCAGCGCAGGCCGACTTTGGCGCCAAAAGCAGCCCTGCAGGGGTTCCGGGAGGGCCTTCTCTTGTGCCCCCTCTCCACCCTAAGTTCTGAAGGCCGTGGGAGGGCGACCACAGGAAGAGACGGGGGTGCGGGGTGCGGGCGCATTTGGAAACCGCCGGGGAGCTCCTCCCCGTCCGCGGGCTCCCTCCGACCTGCAGGGCTGTGCCAGTCCCGGGGCGTCCGCTGCCCGGACCGCGCACGGCCGAGGAGCCAGAGCCCTCCCCTGGACAGGGAGACGGATCTGGGCAGGGGCCGTGACCCGTGGAGTCGGTTACTAAGCGGTTTCCCCAGTTTCCCGAGGGACAGCTCCCTGTGGCTTTGAGTTTGTCGGTCGAGGGCTCCTGCCCTGTCTCCGGAGCCGTCCCAGATGGAGAAAGGCTGGGAAGAACCGGCCTCGCCGGCCTGGAGGGAGACACCACCGCCCCCTTAGCTCCTGGGCCTCCCTCTCCAGCAGCCACCGCCTTTCCGGCTGCTTGGACTGGGGGAGCGACGATTCCCTTCACTCAGCTTGTATTCTGGTCTGGACGCTAAGAGACAAGCCCACGTAGTATGCACACCTTTGCTAAATAATCGATGGACAGGTCGACAATCTTCAGCAAGGGTGCAGGGGAAAGCGCGCACCCGAACTTCTGACCCGCGGTCATTTCCTTCCAAACGTGCTACCATCTGTTTACCCACGGTCTGGACCCATGGGAGTGGTTCGGGCTCATCAACAATGCCTTGGTTTGTGTTGTTTTCATTTTTGTTGTTGTCGTTGCTGTTATTTGTTCAACCTTAGCTCTTGGGGAAAAGGAGATGTAAACAAAGCGCACGGCCTCTGTGACGCTTACTGAGCGCTGAGCCACCTCTCTGGATTTATTGAAAGATTCAAAAGCATTGCATTAAGAACAGGACGCGGTATTCGAAATGTTGCCATATATGAATGCGTGAATTACGTGTGTGATTTTTACAATAAGATAAAAAGTTGGCTGGACATGGTGGCTCATGCCTGTCATCCCTGCACTTTGGGAGGCTGAGGCAGGCGGATCAGTTGAGATCAGGAGTTTGAGACCAGCCTGGCCAACATGGCGAAATCCCATCTCTACTTAAAATACAATAATTAGCTGGGCGTGGTGGCGGGCACTTGTACTGCCAGCTACTCCGGAGGCTGAGGCACAAGAATTGCTTGAACCCAGGATGGAGAGGTTACAGTGAGCTGATATCACACCACTGCACTCCAGCCTGGGCAACAGAGTGAGACTGTCTTAAAAATCGGTGCCAGAGGCTGCACTGTGGCAGCTGCCTATTGTCAGTCAGGGGCTGCCTGAGCAGAAGGCAGGCCTAAGCCAAGCCGTGCGCCACAGCCACCTGGGACGGCCAGGATGCGAGTCCTGCCTTGCAGTCCTTCTAGTGAAGGCTACGGCGAAGAGGGAGCTGTCTCCAAATCCCGAAGGCCAGTCCCATGGAGAAGCTGGTCTGGCACAGTGGTGAATGGGGTAATGTGGAAGTTAGAATGCTGGGGCTGCAATCTCCTTTTCCCCATTTACTCCAGCAAGTCACTTAACCACTTGGAACCTCAGTTTACCCATCTGCAAAGTAGGGTACTAAGTTCCTGCCTCAGAGGCTTGGAGAACAGTCAGTGGGGTGCCATCCGAAGTGCTTGGGAGAGTGCCTGGCACCCACTCGGTGTCCCCACACAGGATGGTTTCAGGTCCTAGGTGCTGTTCCAGAGCTGAGAGAACCAGGAGGCCTGGGGAGACACCCCGCTCCTTAGTAGCCAGTAGGTCTCTCCAGGGCAGGAGGATGGCAGCAAGGCAGGCATCTGTCTGAGGCGTGAGTGGAGGCTGATGGCATCTGTCAGAAGTATGCACTGTGGCAAGGACGCCTGGTTTATTGTTTATTTATAGGGCATGCCCCACCCAGGTCCAAAAGTGGATTGATAGTGCCAAGCACATGTGAAAGGCAGAGCTAAAGTAGACGAAGAGGGGAGGCTGAGGTCCGAGAGAGGAGCTGCACACCCACTCCAGAACCCGGACCAGGCCCTGCCCTTGCCTCACGGTGGTGTTGACCCTGAAATTCTGAGCATCCAAAAGTGGCATTGCATAGACGGTGGACCTTGGGTTTGCAAAAACTCACAGAAAGTCTTCAAAGCATCCTTTAAGGCCAGGCGCGGTGGCATACGCCTGTAATCCCAGCACTTTGGGAGGCTAAGGCGGGTGGATCACTTGAGGTCAGGAATTCGAGACCAGCCTGGGGAACATGGCGAAATCTTGTCTCCACCAAAAATACAAAAATTAGCCAGGCGTGTTTTGGGGCGCCTGCAGTGCCAGCTACTCAGGAGGCTGAGGCAGGAGAATCGCTTGAACCCGGGAGCCAGAGGTTGCAGTGAGCCGAGATCGTGCTGCTGCACTCCAGCCTGGATGACAGAGCAAGACTCTGGCTAAAAAAAAAACAAAAACAAAAACAAAAACAAAAACAAAAACAAAAAAAAACACACACACACACAAAAACAAAAATGAAAACCTTTCAAGTGTGTGTTTCAGGTAACGAGCTGCCATTTGGCGGCGCGCCTTTGTTTTCCAATGTGGCGAGCGCTGAGGCAATCTTTTAAAATACCTCTATGTTATTTCCTCGTGATTTCGCTTTAGTAGCAGAAAAGAAAAAAGCTGAGATGAGTCACTAAATGAAAATGACACCTACTTCTTTTTGTATCTGAATGTGGTGAAAGCTTTCTAAATCTAATGTTTTAGTACCAGTAGGTTGAGTAACCAGTAGGTTAGTACTAAACCAGTAGGTTTAGTACCAGTAGGGTAAGTATTAAATACTTACCCCAAGTATTTAATACTTCCATGTTCTGCCCAGATTTCTTTAACAAATACAGAAACACACCTGCAGCTGGCAGCATCCATTGTAAAAAACACACAATGACTTTTTTACAAGTTTGCCTTCTGAAGTGGGTCACACAGGATGCCTCGAAATCCTTCTCTCTAGGTCGTGCAGAGGATATTTTATTCTGAAAAATCCCCCCGCTCATTGGAGTGTGAGTGTAAGACAGCTTAAACCAAAGTGGGCTCAGACAGACATATGCATGTGTTCACAGACTTCCTGCCCACCCACCTGCCAGGCCAGTATTTCTTTCCTTTTTTTTTTTTTTTTTTTTTGATATGGAGTCTTGCTGTCGCCCAGGCCGGAGTGCAGTGGTGCAATCTCGGCTCACTGCAGCCTCTGCTCCTGGGGTTCCAGTGATTCTCCTGCCTCAGCCTCTCGGGTAGCTGGGATGACAGTTGTAGCCACCACACCTGGCTAATTTTTGTATTTTTAGTAGAGACGGCATTTCGCCATGTTGGCCAGGCTGGTCTCAAACTCCTGACCTCAGGTGATCCACCTGCCTCAGCCTCCCAAAGTGCTAGGATCACAGGCATGAGCCGCCATGGCCAGCCTGTGGTCAGTATTTCTTTGCAAGCTAAACACTCACTCATCCAAAGTGCTTTCTTTTCCTGGACAAGCTGCACCATGTCAGAGACCCAAAAAAGCAAAAATAATCCAGCCCAACTCTTGTTTTTGAACATCTCCTATAATAACTCACATTTAGCCCCTGGTGGCTGTGAGCTCATACTTGGCTAAAAAGTTTACATTTTTTTTCCCTGTAATCCTCACAATAGCCCATTGAGGTAGCTACTGTAATTATACCTAGTTACAGATGAGGAAACTGAGGCTTCAACAGGCTATTCAACTTGCTCAAAGTTACACAGCTGCAAGGCACAGGAGTGGAGACTCCAGCAATGATCAGGAAGCTGGGACTGGGGCTGTCAAACCATCCTTGCCCTGGGTCTGCTATTGGCTCAGGCCCTCTGCAAATACAAGACACGGCCCCCAGACACCTAGGACCATGGAACATTCATGCCGGAAGGGCCCTTCAAGACCATCTAAGCCAGGGGTAGAGAGTCCCTGGGTGCTGTGAACCTGCATGGGGAAAAATGGCACCTTGTATTAACTTTCAAGCAAATTTCAGCATTTGCTCCAGTCATGCATGTAGGCAGCAAACTGCCGTCATTGCAGCAGGACCTGTGACCGTCTCACCAATGCGAACCACTGATATTTTCATGGTGTCCGGTCATTGCTGCAGCATCTTAACATGTGGTTTATGCTTGTCGCTCAGTGGAAATTACGGCAGTGATCAGATCTGCTCTCAGGCTTACGACTTCATGTATGAACAATGAAGCAGACACACGATCACATCCCAATGTTGCTTTTTAAATATTAGGGTCACATGTTTAGTTTTTTCAGGGTGCTGTTACAAATCACCACACATTAAGTGGCTGGAAACAATAGAAAGTGTTGTCTCAGTTGTGGCGGCAAGAAATCTGAAGCCAGGTGTGGGCAGGGTCAGGCGCCCTCGGAGGCTCTGAGAGGGGCTGGCTTCCTGCCTGTCTCTGAGGGTCTGGGGGCTGCCGGCTGGCCGGTGGTTCCCGGGCATGCAGACGCACCACCCAGTCTCTGCCAACATCTCCCCATGGCCTTCTCCTCTGTGTCCCTCTGTGTCTCTCCTTTTCTGTCCCTTAGATGCCCACCTGGAAAATCCAGAATGATCTTATCTTGAGATCGTTAGCTAAGTGACGTCTGCAGAGACCCTGACTCCAGATAACATCACTTTCTGAGGTTCATGGCAGGAGGCTGCCATTCAACCCACTAGAGTGGCTGTGTTTCAGTAACTTCTGATCCTGTGTATTTTGCTTCATGCATTTAAAACATTCTTCCGGATGAGGGATCTGAGATTCCCCCAGGCTACCAGAGGGGCTGTGGCACAAATGGGGAAGAAGGCTGGTCTAAGCCATGCCCCTCTTTTCAGGAGGATGGGGAACCTGAACACTGAAAGTCATGGTTAGGCACAGCTGGCGATGGGCTGCCTGCCTCTCCCCCGGCACCTCCTGCCTGGTGCCTCATCCACAGCCCCTGCATCCTGGAAAACAGCCGTTGCACACACACCAGCAGCTCCTCTCCCTGGGGACTGCTTGAACCCTACAGCCCCCAGAGTTAGGGAGAGAAACCAGACACATATGAGCAAGAAGCCCCCCTGGGAGGGGCAAGACCCAGGCCCCAGCCCCAGACCTGGCTGTGGGTGCTATAGATGGTGGGGGATGGGGCATCAGCCTGTGCTGAGGGGTCTGGAGAGGTGCCTCCCAGGGAGTCAGACAGAGAAGAGAGGGCGTCCCAGTTGTGGCCTCCAGTGAGGCCTGGAGAGCCCAGGTAGCAGGAAGGGCCCTGCTGGGGCCAAAGCAAGGGCACAGAGGGCAGGTTTCGTGGAGCAGGGACTATGGAGGGGACATGGGGGACACTAGAGGGACAGTGACCGGGACATTTGGTGGGCCTTGGAGATTAAATCAGCTTCCCCAAAGAGCAAGCTGTGGAGACGGAAAAGTTGCCTCTCTCACCTCCCTCTTCCCAACTGGGTTCTTAGGCTGCCAATAAATGATTAATAAAAGACAGACTCAGAAAAGACGACAATTTTAAGGCTGCACCTACGCCCAGAGGAAGGACACACCTACGCCCAGAGGAAGGACACACCTACACCCGGAGAAAGGACGCACCTATACCCGGAGGAAGGCTGTCCCTACGCCCAGAGGAAGGCTGTCCCTACACCTGGAGGAAGGACACACGTACACCCAGAGGAAGGACACACCTACACCCACAGGAAGGACACACCTACACCCAGAGGAAGGCTGTCCCTATGCCCAGAGGAAGGCTGTCCCTGTGCCCAGAAGAAGTCTGTACCCAAGCCTGGAGGAAGGAAGCACCTATGCTGGAAAGTCCCACAAAAACAGGAGACTCAGCAGTAGCCAGATGAGGGTGGTGCACCTGTCCGTCCTCAGTGACACAAAGAAATGGGGACCAGCTTCTAGGCAGCAGTGGAGACAAACGAGGAGAGCGTAAGGGGAGAAAACGTCTGGGTGTAAAGGTTGCCTCGTGGTGCAGCTGTCATTCTCTTGGTGAGAAAATGCATCTCGGCGCAGCTCTCTTCCTGGCACCCATACCACAGCTAATGACGATTTCCTTCATAGATGTCAATTTTCTTTAGAAAAGAGAGTTTTACACTTTATTTTAGGGAGCTGAGGAGCTCTTTTCTGTTGGTTGGGTCTCAGTTTCTTTTAGCTCAAAGTAATCAACATGTCAACATGGCATATTTGGGGGTGCCATAGTCTGGTCTTCTACAGTCATATTTTGGGGTGGTGTGTCCTGAGCCCCATTGTTTCCCAGTCTGAAACTTTCCCAAGAAGCCCCACAGTGCAGAAACTGGGCTGGTGTGTTTTGGAAATAGATGCTTGGCACCACAAAGAAAAATCAGCACTGAGGCAAAGGATTTTTCAGCAACGCAATTTTTACTTCCTGGTCTGCAGAAAGGGTACTCTCCCTACCCATCTTGCCACAAGAGTACAAAGAACAAAGGGAAAGAAAAAAAATTATTTCTTACACATTTGGGGTTGCTCTTACTGCTGTGTCTGATCTCTGTTGGCTGGAGCCAGACAAAACTAAAACCCAACTGTCTAACAACCTAAAACTTTTCTCAAGAAGGTAAAAGCAGCGGAGAGCTGGGACATGCCTGTGAGCACGTCCAGCACAGATATCTTGGATGAATGGAAGGACATAGAATGTACTACATGCCTGTAAGCATGGCGTGTCTAACAGCTACACAGGATAGGGCTTCACAAAGTCATTAGCACACTTATTCTTTAACAAGAAAGGAAACATTAAAAGGAACTTTTTTTACTTCCCACAGTCCCCTCCTCATTGACTTTATAGTTTTCCTTTTTAAACTTTTTTTTAACATGTTTTAGTCCAGTTGCTCTGTCTGAGTTTTTAAAAGAAAAGTCTTCTTTCTCTTTTATCCTTACACTGGTTTTACTTCTCTCTCTTTCACACACACTTTCTGTTACCATTTTCGACATACATCAACCCTGAATTAACAGCTTGCTGGCGGGAGCGGGACTCGCCTTGGTCTGCCTGTCTCTCCCCCGCTAGCGTGAGTGCCTGTCTGCCCTGCAGGGTTTCTGGCATGCGTGACCATGACCGCAGCCCGCCTTGCTGCTGCAGCTGCTCCTTTCTGGCCTCTTACCGCCTCTGCAGCCCCTGACCGCAGCCCTTGCGGATGACCTCCGCCACCGCTGTTGGCATGCAGGCCACTCACCCGTTCTGGTGCCACCTGCCCTCCTTCCTTACTCCCAGCCACTCAGAGTGGCCTGGCTCCTATGCACCTGTGACTTCCGCCTCCTCACCCCAACCGGCGGCTGACCCAGCTGTAGGCACTGCTGCAGCCATGTCAGGGGGGCCTTTACTGGGGCTCCTCCGAAGATGTTTGGCTACCTTTTGCCTTTCTTTTTACAGGGGAGGATTCTTTTGGTTTTGCTTTGTTTTGTTGTTTTTTGAGACGGAGTCTCACTCTGTCGCCCAGGCTGGAATGTAGTGGCGCAATCTCAGCTCACTGCCACCTCTGCCTCCCGGGTTCAAGTGATTCTCCTGCCTCAGCCTCCTGAGTAGCTGGGATTACACGCACACGCCACCATGCCCAGCTAATTTTTGTATTTTTTTAATAGAGAAGAATATTTTTCACCGTGTTGGCAAGAATGGTCTCTATCTCCTGATGTTGTGATCCACCCACCTTGGCCTCCCAAAGTGCTGGGATTAGAGGTGTGAGCCATCACACCCGGCCTTTCCAGGGGATGAGAGACCTTTCCTTTCGGAGGTCTCTCTCACCCCTCTCTTTACGTTCGCTTTGCTCTTTCCAGCCTCTAGGCTGAATGAAATGATTACAGATCTTGCAGAGAGGAACCACTCACACTGCTATCTTGCACGCACACTTCTTACGTAACCTTCAGAATTTTTACCAAAGCTTGAAGCCTTCCTTTTCCCCGAGACCAGGTTGATTTATTTCTCGCACCAGGTAGGTCTCAGCTGGAGACCACTCTGGAGGGGGATGGGTCCCATCTGGGTGGCCAATTTGTTGGAAATAGATGTTGGAAATAGAAAAAAATGCTGCAAAGAAAAAGTACTGATCAAAAAAGAAGAAAAAAGAAAAAGAAAAATCAGCACTGAGACAAAGGATCTCTCAGCAACACAATTTTTACTTCCTGGGCTGCAGGAAGGGTACTCTCACCAGCCATCTTGCCACAAGAGTACAAAGAACAAAGGGAAACAGAAAAATTCGTTCCTTACACTTTGGGGGTTGCTCTTACTGCTGTGTTTGATCTCCGTTGGCTGGAGCGACACCTCACAATCTAAACTAAACCGCGATTGGCTAACAAAACTTCTAAACAGGTAAAAGCAGTGGAGAGCTGGGATATGCCTGTGAGCACGTCCAGCACAGATATCTTGGTTAAAGTACAAGGACACAGAATGTACTACATCCCTGTAAGCATGGCATGTCTAACAGCTACATAGGATAGGGCTTCACAAAGTTATTAGCACACTTATTCTTTAACAAGAAAGGAAACTTTAAAAAGGAATTTTTTTTTCTTCCCACGTGTGTTGTCCCATAATGCTTTGAAGAGGCATTTTGGAAACAAAGTCAAATCATTGGAGCCGACTAAAAGCCAGTTTCTGAGTCTGGGGGGCAGTGGGGGGGCAGGTTTGTAGATGGTGGGCTCCAAGCATCTTCTGCAGTTTGGTCTCAGGTGATGTCTGGGCGGCCTGTGCGGCAGCAGGCATAATGGTCCTTTGCACCTGAGCTTCGTGGTCACCTCACTGATATATATTTCAAGTCATCCAGGATTTCAGTTTGCAGGATTTCTGAGAAAAGGGCAGTTTTGTTCTTCATGATTCCAGTAAGCAGCATGGGAGAAAATTGGAAGTGTTAGTTTGGAGAGTTGCAGCCAGATACTGGAGGAAACTAGAAACATTCAGGAACAAGTCCAGTTTATAGACATCAATAGATAATGCAACCCGAAAGATATTAACAGGACAGGGATCCCAACATGGGGCACACCATATGATTTCCTACTAAAATACATATTCTGTCTACATCACCCTCATTTCTACTAAAACTAATCTTGGTAAGATTATTTCTTTTCTTTATTTTTGAGATGGAGTTTCACTCTTACTCAAGGCTGGAGTGCAATGGCACTATCTTGGTTCACTGCAACCTCCGTCTGCTGGGTTCAAGTGATTCTCCTGCTTCAACCTCTCGAGTAGCTAGGAATCCAGGCATCAATCACTATGCCTAGCTAATTTTTGTATTTTTTTTTTTTTGTAGTAGATACAGGGTTTTGCCATGTTGACCAGGATGGTCTCGAACTCCTGACCTCATGGGATTCACCCATATTGGCCTCCCAAGTGCTGGGATTACAGGCATGAGCAACCACACCCAGCCTAGTAAGATTAATTTGTTTGCAAAATAAGTCTAGCCTCATTAAAGTTGGCCTGATTATTTGCATAAGTGCAGTAGTAGTAAGTGTTGGAAACAGATGCTCGGTGCCGCAAAGAAAAATCAGCGCTGAGACAAAGGATCTTTCGGCAACACAATTTTTACTTCCTGGACTGCAGGAGGGGTACCCTCGCTAGCCATCGTGCCACGAGAATACAATCAACAAAGGAAAACAGACGTATTGATTCCCTATGCATTTGGGGTCGTCCTTACTGCTGTGTCTGATCTCCGTTGGTTGGAGCCGGACCTCACAATTTAAACTAAAACTCAATTGGCTAACAACTGAAAACTTTTCTAAACAGGTAAAAGCAATGGAGAGCTGGGACATGCCTGTGAGCACGTCCAGCACAGATGTGTTGGTTAAAGTACAAGGGCGTAGAATGTACTACATGCCTGTAAGCATGGCATGTTTAACAGCTACATAGGATAGGGTTTAACAAAGAGCTTTTAGCACACTTGTGATTTATTCTTTAACAAGAAAGGAAACTTTAAAGAGGAACTTTTCTGCTTCCCACAGTAAGTGACCATTTAGGCTTTCTTTAGGTCAGCTTTGCTGAAACTTTTATTAAGAAATCTCAGGTTAGACTTTCAAAAGCCTCTTGAGGCTAAGAAGTCAAGAACTTGACATCAGACTTCACCTGCAATACCTATAGATTCAGGTGAATTCTTCTTTCTCAAGGTTCCCAACATATTCTTGAGAAATACTGTAAGGCCGCAGAAGCCCTTTAATCCAGGTACCATGGCAATCTTTCTTTCCTTCAAGGGGTTGCTTTGACTCCATAAAGTCCCCCTCCTTTTTTTTTTTTTTTTTTTTTTTTGAGATGGAGTTTTGCTCTTGTTGCCCAGGCTGGAGGGCAGTGGCTCGATCTTGGCTCACTACAACGTCTGCCTCCCAGGTTCAAGCAATTCTCCTGCCTCAGCCTCCCGTGTAGCTGAGGTTACAGGCATGCACCACCATGCCCGGCTTATTTTGTATTTTAAGTAGAGATGGGGTTTTGCTATGTTGGACAGGCTGGTTTTGTACTCCTGACCTCAAGTGATCCACCCACCTCGGCCTCCCAAAGTGCTGGGATTACAGGCATGAGCCACCACGCCTGGCCAACCTTAGTTCCTTAAAGTTACTCACATCTGATTTTACGCACATCACTCCCAAATATGATATTCTAGCCAAACCCTTGGTAAGCTAACCAATATTTCCAATTATTTCCTATTACAAGGCAGCAGACTCATTGAACTTAAGCCAATAACTCTATTGCCATAAAAATAAAAACACTAATAGTTTCCAAATTACGGAGAGATCAGATAGGGAGAAAAGTAATCATTTCAATGGTGCTTACAAAAGTGTGATTTACCAGAATGCTGTAAGTATAAATAGTTTCTTCATTTACATTCTGGAAATGCTTGCCACCCAGTGGTATGATCTGAATGTCATCAGAAACCTATACTGGTCAGAGTCCTCCCCCTGAAATCTTGACGACACAACACTTTAAGATTAGAGTTGCTTGCAGAAGCTTTCAGGAAAGCATCAGAGCTAAACAATTAACTGTGGATGGCAAAAAGCCTTCAAGTGGCCTTGGGTAAAGATGTGATGAGATCATTACAATGCAACTGATGAGGAAATATGGTTATTCCTGTGTCATATACTTTCAGATAATAATTAGAATTACAACTAATACAAAATGTATTGATTTGTAGGAACTTCATACAATTTCTGGAACTCTTATATTAATATTTATGCAAATATAACTCAGGAAGGTTCATCGCCACTCATACTTCCCAGTGTTTCCCATGCAAACTTAGTTTATCAAATAAGCCCAATTTATTTAATATCTTCTTACTTTATTTTTAAAAAAGTTCCCCTTAACGTTGGCAGAATAATCTCTTTCTTTTATAGCCCAGAGGTCTTTTATTTATGATATCATTTATGAAATGACATCTATTAGGCCAGGAACTCACAGGGAAGAGGTTCCAGCAGCTCGGGCTCCTTCCCACTGGCTCCCACGCAGTGTGCGCTTCTCTGGGTGGAGCAGGCTGGCGCTTTCGTGGAACCTTTCCCTTAGGCTTCTTTCGTTCTCTGATCATTTTCCTTCACGCATTTCATGACGTGAAGGAAAGCCGATGTCTCGGCTCTTCACCTGCTGAATGCTCAATACGCACATTCATTCTCTTGGTGAGAATCTTGCCCTTTGCTTGTTTGCTTTCAACAATGCCAGCAGCACGCTGGGTGACACTGTAGCCTCTCCCAGTTCTACGTGGCCACACTCGGGGGCTTCCTTTGTGAACAGCACCCACTCCCCTACGTCTACAATATCACCTTTCTTACAGAATCACATATACGTGGCCAAAGGAGCAGCTCCATGTTTTCTAAAAGGCCTCGAGAACGTGCGTCGGGGGCCTCTCCTCTTTCCCTTTGTGTTCGTCATTTTGGCGAATTATTGGAAGAGGACGGTTCCAGCCGAAAGGCCAATCTGTCTTTTTATGAGGAGAGAAAACAAATTCTTTTGAGACATTCCAGAGGCCCATCTGGGAAATCCCAAACATTAATTCAGGGTCAAAAAAGACTTTAGAGTGTGATTTTGGAAAGTTGTCAAAATGTCAAAAGGTTTAATGAACTTGATTAAATAGAATTCCAGATCATTATGAAATAATACTTAAGTCTCATTTAATCGAAGTGACAATGAAATATTCAAAGAGAAATGCAGAGGCCGGGTGCGGTGGCTCACGCCTGTAATCCCAGCACTTTGAGAGGCCGAGCGGATCACCTGAGGTCAGGAGCTCAAGACCAGCCTGGCCAACATGGGAAACCCCGTCTCTAAAAATAAACAAATAAATAAATAAAAGAGAAATGCAGAAAGTTACATAGTTTAAAATCATCTTAGATCTGGCCACATGCAGTGGCTCATGCCTGTAATCCTAGCACTCTGAGAGGCTGACGCTGGCGTATCGCTTGAGCCCAGGAGCTCAAGACCAGCCTGGGCAACGTGGCAAAACCTCATCTCTACTAAAAATACAAGAATTAGCCAAGCGTAGTGGCACATGCCCATAGTCTCAGCTACTCAGGAAGCTGAGATGGGAGGAACCCAGGAGCCCAGGAAGGTTCATGCTGCAGTGAGCTGAGATCGTGCTGCCGTACTCCAGCCTGGACAACACAGTGAGACCCTGTCTCAAAAAACAGAAAATAAAAACAAATAGAGAAAAGTCAGTTTCTTAAGTAATCAAAGGCCTAACAAACACAACATGAGGCACAGGACATTTTTCTGGTTTGTTTTGTTTTTGAGACAGGGTCTCAAGACAAAATTACTTTTTTTCTTTAAACTTTTGTTTTATTTTAAATAGAGACAGGGTCTCACTGTATTGTCCAGGCAGGAATTGAACCCCTGGACTCAAGCAATCCTCCTACCTGAGCCTGCCAACATGCTAGGATTATAGGCATGAGCCACCGCACCCAGCCACGATTACTTTTTTTCTTAATAAAAAACACATCCTATAGTTCTCCTAACAAAACATATCTTACTCCTTACATGCAAAGTTGTTTCCCTGATTATTTCTAGTAGTTTTAATGACGTATGTTGGTTAGAATTTTAATCTTCATAACACTAATTTCCAGGGATAAACTAGGAAGTAAACAATTGTAAGCTTTCAGACAAGCATTCTATAAACTGGCCAATGTGCTTACATATGATATCATAATTTCTAGAAACATATGCTTCCTCATAGTACAGTTTTTCAATGTGGCACAAAACACGTTTACTCACTCACCCAAATACATTTTTTCTTTTGCAATAATAAAGCCAAAAGCAGATAGACTTAAACTCATATTTACCAAGAAATGTTTCAGTATTTTATTTGGAAATGATCTAGAAATTCAACAAACATCTATCTTTTAATTTAACTTCATCTAACTTTAAGGGAATAAGTTACCAAAGATATTTGGGAAACTTGTAACCAGACGTAAAACATACTTATTGTTGAAAGTTTCATTAATACACTTTTGTCCTAATTCTACTCCATTAACTTGTCTTTAATGATGATACTTGGAGTACGTATGAAAATTTCAGGAGATATCAAGCAAACCTAGATATCACCTTAGGTTATTTCTGTGTTAATTTTTTTTTTCTTTTTTTAAGACAGAGCCTCCGTCTGTCACCCAGGCTGGAGTGCAGTGGCGTGATCTCGGTTCACCGCAACCTCCGCCTCCCAGGTTCAAGCGGTTCTCCAGCCTCAGCCTCCCGAGTAGCTGGGACTACAGGTGCATGCCACCAAGTCCTACTACTTTTCTGTATTTTTAGTAGAGACAGGGTTTCACCATGTTGGCCAGGCTGGTCCCAAACTCCTGACCTTAGGTGATCCACCCACCTGGGCCTCCCAAAGTGCTAGGATTACAGGTATGAGCCACTGCACTCAGCTCCGTGTTAAATATTTTTACAGCATGTGCATGGTAGACTAGTATCACAAAACCAAAATGTAGAAGTTAAACACATGGATTCGGCTTGTTTTACCACTGTGCTTGATACAGATGAAATAATGGCCGTTGCACTTCTTTGTGTGTGTGTTTTTGTTGTTGGTTTTGTTTTTGTTTGTTTGTTTGTTTTGAGATGGAGTTTCACTCTTGTTGCCCAGGCTGGAGGGCAATGGCCCAATCTCAGCTCACGGCAGCCTCCGCCTCCCAGGTTCAAGTGATTCTCCCGCCTCAGCCTCCCAAGTAGCTGAGATTACAGGTATGCACCACCACACCTGACTAATTTTTGTATTTTTATTAGAGACAGAGTTTCTCCATGTTGATCAGTCTTGCCTCAAATTCCCGACCTCAGGTGATCCACCCACCTTGGCCCCCCAAAGTGCTGGGATTACGGGGTGAGCACCGTCCCTCTCCAGGACCCTGCACTTCTGCTCCCACATTTGCTCCTGGCTTGAAGACATTGTTTTAAACATTTAATAGAGATAACACAGTGATTTGGCTGTGAGCCCAGGGAGGATGAAAGTTGTGTGTCTGCATTGCATTTAAACCTGCCTGTTTTAGGGAAGGCCACAAACTTAAGCTGGCTTTTATTTACCGAAGATTAGCCCAGGTCACGTGAACTCTGAAAGCCTCTGGGTGAGTTCCCAAAGGCCATGTGCTCTCAGTACATTGAATAGGAGCAAAGGAGAACCTCACTGGTTTTTGTCTCAGGGACCCGGAGCAAAGTTTGTCTAAACAGATGCCAGCTGGTGAGGCTGGCTCCAGCATCAGGCGTACAGGGCTGACGTTCGTGCTCTGCCCTGTGAGCCCCTCTTTCTGACCGAAGATAAAAGATAAGGGTGGAGGAAAATAGTGACCATCTCTCAGGACAGGGGGATCCAAAAACAAGAGAATTTGTACCCAAAAATGCCACTGGCCTCCTACAGAAGAACTAGTGTTCATGGCCAGACATGGTGGTTCGCACCTGTCATTCCAGCAATTTAGGAGGCCAAGGTGGGAGGATTGCTTGAGCCCGGAAGTTCAAGACCAGACTGGGAAACATACTAAGACCATACACACACACACACACACACACACACACACACACACACACAAAATTTTAATTAGCTGGGTGTGGTGGTGCCTGCCTGTGATCCCAGCTACTCAGGAGGCTGAAGTGGGGGGATCCCTTGAAGCCCAGGAGCTGAGGCTGCAGTGAACTATGATTGTGTCATTGTGTAGCAGGAAAGGCCACAAAAAAAACCTCTCAAACTGACTGGGAAGGAAGGGGTGATTTATTCGGCTGGGAGCAGCGGTGGCATAGCTGCTTAACGGCCGAGCTCCCCTGACAAAGAAAATTCCTGCCTTTTAAAAGGCTTACAACTGTAGAAATTACATGTGAAAGGGTCTTGATCCATGAGGTAGGCATAGGGTACGTGACTTAGGTAGGGGGTTTGATTGTGTTTAGGCACAAACAGTGCCTTCCGGGAAGAGTCCTTCATACCATGCCTGCGATCTATAGGAGGGTGATTAAGGGTGGTGCCTGGTCTGCCAGCCTTTACCCCTAAAGTGCCACTCTCCTTGTGCAGACCCTGCAGGTGGAGGCCAGGCAGCTGCTGGAGCAGGAATTCTTCCTTCACCAGCTTCTGTCAGGGCCCCAGGATCCTGCAGCCGTGGCATCCGCTGCAAGTAAGGCCAACCCTGGAGGTCTCTTCAGGGTCACCAAGCTGCAGGGGAGGAAAAGTGACAGCAGACAGATTAACAGGAGAAAACCAAATTTAATGACATGTCCACAAATGGGGGTCCCACACGAAGATGAGACTCAGGGGAGGGGTCAGATGGCGGAGGCATCTGCGTCACCCTGAGCTGTGGGAAGATATGGGGGTGTGGGGCTGCTGCAGAGAATGCCAGTTATAGCAGGGGGATACCCGGTGAATGAATGTGGTCTCATCATGCAGACATGTATCTCTGAGGTGATCAGAGTTGCCTGGAGCTGCTCTCCTACCAGCATAGAGACCTTTACAAATGGAAATGTCCTTCATTTCTATCCGGGAAGCGCAGCTTGGCAGAGCCCCTCCTGTGTCTCCAGTTTCTCAAAATAACCAGCTTGAAATAATTGATATACCCAAGGCATGTTTGGGGTGGCACATTCTGCCCCCTCCAGCTGTGTTTTGGGGTGGGGTGCTGTGTCCTGAGCCCCAATGCAGGTGTCAGGCCTGTGGGGGGGACATTGCAAGGGGTCCTAGGGGGGCCTAGGGGAGCCTCGGGGGCCTCTACAGGCCTTGGAGATGGAATCTGCTTCCCGCCAGGGCCGCCCCAAGATAGACTTGGCTGGGAATGGCAGGGAGGGACCCCCAGCATACTGCCCCTTCCAGCCGCTCTGAGGGCTCTCAGGGAAAAATGAATCTCTTTTGTGACAGAAACTGTGGGCCCTTGAGTTATGCGTTGGGCCCTGGGATGAGTAATTCTGAAAGAAACGTCACAGGTGCTTTCCTTACTGCAAGGGTGTCATACAGATGAGGGCTTTGCTGACCGTTAACATCTGCAGACAGTGATCATTGTCCCATTTACAGATGGAGAGATTGAAGCCTAGAAGATCAATTCATGCCACCGGCTGCAGGCGGGGCCACCACGAGGCTGGTGGCTGCAGCACCCATAACAAAAGACAGGTTAACAAGGGCCACACACAGGCTTATCTATGAGAAGTTCCATGTGACAAAGGAACCATGAGAACTGAAAATCTAAAGAACTGGGGAAATCTGCATATTTTCCTCCTGGATTTGGGGGGTGTGGACAGCGGGGAGTGTGATGACCCGCGAGGCTGGGGCCAGGCCTGAAGTCTTGGGTCTTCCTTTCCTCTGGGTCTAGGGCACATGAGAGTCTGTGACCTACTTCAGAGGAAGCCAGAGACGTCCTTCATGGCCTGCCTTGGGGTGACAGGAGCGGGAGAGAGCATCCCCGCTTTCCCTGGCTTCTCAGATGCCACCATGCCAGATTTTGGGGTAGTGTGTCCTGAGCCTCCATTCGGCAGGCTGTCTCCCCACTGTGAGCTGGATCTCAGCTGCCTGAGGGACCACACCTGAGAACCCAAGAGAGCGGCACTGGCATACTTGAGGTGCCCGGGAGATACTGGTGCAGCCCCTCTGCCCTGCCAGCCTGGGCACAGGCACCCGGGCATCGTGCCTCCTACCTCCTTCCAGCCCAGATGCGGGCCTGAGCTGGCAGGGCTCCCACCCAGCCCAGGGCATGTCCCCCTGCCCAGGGGAGGCTGCATTGGATGGGAAGGACCCACCTGCTTCCCTGCCCAGTACCAGCTGGCATACCTCCTGTGGCTCAGAGTGCCTGTGGGGAGGGATGGGGCCTCTAACTGCTCACCTGCTGCTCTGAAGTGTCAGGCGGTGGCACCTGGGGAAGCCCAGGCTGAGGGGGCGGGCAACCCCCCTGCAGGAGAGGTGCCGTGTTTCCCTGGGTCCTTTGGAGAGGGCAGGGGAGTGCCTGCTCACCAGGGCTGCCCCGTTTCCTGTGATTTTAGCAATGACTCCCCGGCTCCATTTTCTCCACCAGCCCAAACACGTGAGCTAGACCTGCAGCTTTCTCTCCTGCGGCCTCCTGGCCTCCGAGTCCACCTGGGCGATGCCCACCCGCCAGACCCGGGCCTGGTCGTTGTGGGGAACGGAGGAGCAGCCTGGGTCCAGTGTGGGTCCTTCTTGACTGTGAGATGGTTGGGGGAAGGGTGGTAGAGTCCGTGGGAGGCCTTCAATGGGCCACAGAGAGGGGTCTCTCTCCGGCAGAAAATCCAGCAATGCTGGCCAGATGCTGTCAGCCTACAAAGGGAAGCTGTGCTCCCTCTTTAGAGGTGACTCCCTCCTGTGAGTCCAATCACCCAGACAAGGTGCACGACTCGGTGGGCAAGGCAACTCACGATCCTCCCTTTGGGGTCCTCGTCATTTGCACTATGCACAAGGCAGGGTGGAGTCACCTCCAAATCACGTAAGAAAGATTCTGCCGGTCATTGTCATGTCAACAGAGACGCAAACGCCAAGGTATTTAATGAGCTGTGATCCTCAACGCTCACGACTTACGACTCAGAGCGGGTCTCTCTCCTTCCTGCTTCCACAGTCTCCGCCGGCTGCCGTCCTGACTCTCAGCCAGTCCCCTGGCAATTAGAAGAGTCTCCTGTCATGTTTTCTTCTGGAACAAGGCATGCTCCAACTTGCTTCTGGCTTCTTAATTTTTGATCAGGGACAGCTCCTCAAATAATCATTTGTCAGTAACGAGGGAGGACAGCTGGAGTTGTGAAAGCTCCCCCAAGCTTTTAGAAGGAAGCTGCAAATTGAAAAACGAGGTATTGGTAAACTGGAAGCTAATTGGATTAATATGAAAATGCTGAATTCTGATAAAAATAGCAAAATAGACCGCTGTAAGAGTGAGGTCAGGTAACTCCAAGAACAGCGCCTCATCTTCAATTGCTCAATTTGCTCTTCTAAAGTACTAGAGTAACAGAAGGAGACTATTCTTGACAGTGACACATTACAGGCTAAATAATTTGTGCAAAACTTCAAAATCAGAAGCACTCAGTATGAGTGGGATGCACGTCAATCCTTCGTATTTTGAAGTTTCATAACTCTCTGACCCCTGCGTCCTTTAATTTGTCTCTCTCTTCTTTTTTTTTTTTTTTTTCAGACAGAGTCTCGCCTGTCACCGAGGCTGGAGTGCACTGATGCAATCTTAGCTCACTGCAACCTCCGCCTCCCGGGTTCAAGCAATTCTCCTGCCTCAGCCTCCCAAGTGGCTGGAATTATAGGTGCCCACCACCACACTTGACTACTTTTTGTATTTTTAGTAGAGGCAGGGGTTTCACCACGTTGGCCAGGCCCATCTCGAACTGAGTCACCCACCTTGGCCTTCCAAAGTGCTGGGATTACAGGCATGAGCCACTGCGCCTGGACATTTTTTTTTCTTTTAAAGACAGAATCTTACTTTGTGGCCCAGGCTGGTGTGCAGTGGTGCCGTCACAGCTGGGCTCACCGCAGCCTCCAATAGCTGGACTCAGGCCATCCTCCTGCCTGTGTCCTCAGGCGCACACCACCACATCCAGTTAATTTAGTTTTTTTTTTTTTTTTTAGAGATAGGGTCTTGCTCTGTCTCCCAGACTAATGTATGTAAAATCTGAAAATGGAGCCTGGTGCAGAGTAAGCTATGTGTTGGGTGGGGCGTAACCCAGGGGCCATATTAGCAGTTTCACTTCCGCCGCTGTCCTCGGCAGTGCCTCGTGTCACAGGGGCGGGCTGCAGGCAGATACTGAAGAGCTGTGGGGAGAAAGGAAGGAGTCTACCGTGAAGGTTGGTGAGTGGGCGGGGGGCCTTTCCTGGCCCCTCTGCTGGCTCCCTCCCCACCACCCACCACCAACTGCCCACGTCCTTGGCCTTGGCTGCAGGCTAGGGTGCCCTTTGGCCACAGAGAGGCCTGTCCTGTGTGTCTCCCTGAGCAGGAACAGGGCTGCCCCAGAAGCCCTTCGTCTCGGAAATGAGTAAGTGCAGAGATTGTGCCCTATCTGAGCTCAGGCGGCTCAGTGCCAAGCAGGTGTCTCTCCCAGGCCGCTTTTGGACTGACCCCTACACAGAGGGCTCAGAAAACATGTTTTTCAATGCGGGGCATTTATGGCTGGCACAAAAGTGGCTCCTCAAAGGGCTCTACACCCCAGTGTTATTTCCCACGGCAAAGGGATGAGGGTTCAGTTATCTTGAGATAGAGGAACCATCGGGCAGGGTCCGGGTGGGCCCAGTGTCATCAGGGGGTCCCACAAGAGGGGTCAGAGAAGGAGCTGGTGATGGAGGCAGAGGCTGGAGGGATGCATTTCAGAGATGGAGGAGGGGGTCACGTCCCAAGGAATGCCAGTGGCCTCCTGAAGCCGGATGGGGAGGTTGGGGAGGATGCCAGCTTCCTCCTGAGGCCGGATGGGGAGGATGGGAGGTAGGTATTGTCCCAGGGCCTCCGGAACTGGAAGAAGACAGGGAGGTAGGGATTTCCCCAGGGCCTCCCAAAGGTGGGAAGAGGGGCACATGTGTTCTTCCAGCATCTCCCGAATCAGCCAGCCTGCCCACAACATGCTTTTAGCTCCCTGGGACCCATCTTGGACTTTGACCCACAGAACTGTAAGGCAGTAATTTGTCTCATTTTATGCTTCTAATAATTGTGTGATCACTGGTTGAGGCAGTTGCAGAAAACAGGCAGTGCTCTCATCCATACAGTCCCCTCATCCATACAGTCCCCTCTTCAGCTCTTGTCTGATAGAAATAAACAAGGGAACTGGTGGGGGGAGAGCCTCACGCCTGTAATCCCAGCACTGTGGGAGGTTGAGGCGGGTGGATCACCTGAAGTCAGGAGATTGAGACCATCCTGGCCAACATGGTGAAACCCCGTCTGTACTAAAAATACCAAAAAACTTAGCTGGGCATGGTGGTGCGTGCCTGTAATCCCAGCTACTCGAGACGCTAAGGCAGGAGAATTGCTTGAACCTGGGAGGTGGAGGTTGCAGTGAGCTGAGTCCAGGCTGGTGACAGAGCAACACTCCATCTCAAAAAAAAAAAAGAGAGAAAAGAAAGAAAGAAAAAAGAAATAAACAAGGGCTCACTCTGGAGTTTAAAATAGGGCAGGATAATTTAGGAATAGCTTCTCGACCCTCGTGTTACGGTACACAGGTGGGCAAAAATTCCCCTTGAATCTCCCCTTGAGTGCCCCCCGAGCTCATGTCCCCTGTCACTCTGTGCCAGTTGCTCTTCAGACCAGGGAACAGACTTGGCCGTGGCTGTGCCAGGGTCCTCCTGCTGTCTCTGTTCCTGTCACTGGATGAGGCCCTCAGGCCACTCACCCACCTTTTGTCTCCAACAAGGATGTTGAAAGGAGCCAAGCACCAGCCTCCCTGGGTTCAGGCCTCTCCTTTCCCTTCAGTTTCCTATGAACTGGGGGGTGGGAAGGAGGGTTGCGTGCCAGGAGGTCACTGCAGCCAAGGAACCCAGATTGGTGCGCTTGAGAACAGACCATGGGTACGCTTTTCAGCTGCAATGAGGCGCCACCTCCCCAGCTGGAGCCAACAGCCATGAGTGTCCGTCACACACATCTGTGCAGTGTGTAGGCGGAAATGCACCTGCTGTCCATGGCTCCTATGTCCCCTGCTGCACTGTAGCCCACGTGTGCACACGCATACCGAACACAGACCTGCCACTCCACAGCAATGCACCTGCATTCAGTGTGTGTCCCCCTGGGCAGTAGGAGTGGGGAGCCTCAGCTGCCACGCACTCACTTCACCTGGAGCAGCTAGTGATCTGAGAGCCGCATTTCCAGGTGCACAGGCTGCTGTGTTCCTGCTGTGTGTGATGCGGCCCTCCCCTGCCTGTCCAGGCGGTGGTGAAAAAACACCAAGCATCCCTCAGGACTATGCAAACAAGAGACTCCACACTCCTATCCCTGGGCCGGAGGTGTGAGCCAGGCATATTACCCTCCAGGGTTTCTGCTCGGCCAGAATGTGGTGCTAGGCCTGTTCTGGGGCCCCTAGGAAATGGGGACATCCCTGCAGGAGAGGTTTCCCAAGCTGGGGTTTTGTGGCATTTGTCTCCTATGGCTGCTGTGACCAATGACACACACTTAGTGGCTTATAGCGATAGAGATTTATCTTCTTTCAGTCCTGGAGCTCAGATACCTGAGGTCAGTCTGCTGGGCTGAGATGAAGGCATGGCGGGGCTGCCTGCACTCCCTCTGGAGGGCCTGTGGGAGACTGTCACCTTGCCTCCTCTGGGCCTAGAGGCCACCGCGTCCCTCACGTCTTGGCCCCTCCTCCGTCTTCCAAGCCAGCAACGTGGTGTCTTCTGTCCTCCCTGCCCTTTCTCCTCCCTCTTGGATGGACACGGTGGTTACATCGGGCCATTTGGAGACTCGAAACCATCCCTCCACCATGAGAGCCTCACCTCCGTCCTGCCGGCCAAGTCTGTTTCGTCGCGTCCGCTCCGTGCTGCCGCAGTGGCAGCATGCCTCTCTCCAAAACTGGGGACAAGGCCCCTCAGAATTCTCTGACCAGCATTAGAGATTCAGAATTTGACATTACAACTGCATATAACGTTGAATTACCTGAACTTGCTGCGAGCGAGGGTGTGTGTTATCAGTACGCCCGAAGCAGTTGATTATCAGCAATTTCATGGTTTAATGTGATGTTTTAAAAGACGGGTTCTTACCCACTGGAAGCACGTGCTGGCGTAGTACAGATGAGATGGTCTCCTATGTGGAATTTGCTGTGTAATGCCCCAGGAAGCAAAAGCCGGAGGTCAGGGGGACAAGCGCTGGGGACGAGCGGATGGGTTCCTGGGCCGTTCTCTGTAGTTCTGAGAGTGCTTGGAAATGTCCACAACGAGGAGTAGAAATGAGGGCAAAGCTGGGTGGAGACAGCCCTGTCCTGGCTGCCCTGAGCTTGGCCCTGTGGTCACCCAGAGGAGGGGGGCGGAGCAGGGGCCCCGGGCTGGGCGTGCTTGTGGCAAGTGCTGGTCCCAGAACTGACTCCAGCCCCAGGGCTCCAGGCTAGGCTCCGCCCCCAGCTGCCCTGCAGCTCCAGGCCAGTAGCTCCAATGTCATCACCTAGGCAACCGGGACGCTGCTGCCACCACCCGCCTTCGGGAGCCAGGAGCCAGCCGCGGGCCACCTCCACCTGGCCCCACTGACCCTCCGGGGCCCAGGCTCAGCCAAGGTAGGCTTCAGCTTGGCTCGCCCTCCTCTCGGCCTGAGTTACGGGGGTCTCCTTGCTGTGGTGGGTGCAGAGCCCCTTGCAGCTGCCTCCCAGGAGGTGGCTGGGAACGCAGTACTATACAGGCCAGGGAGGGGAGGCCTTGCCCGCGGTTCCCCTGATGGGACAAGCCACAGCTTTGGGGCACCCTAGGGAGCCATCTGCCCCAAGTGCCACGTCAGGGTTCCTCATGTGACCCTGGGCTGGGGGAGCAGAAGTGGCCCTGGCACTGCGACTTCCCACCCCTCGGACCCGCCAGGACTCTCTCCACTTTCTGCCAAGGAGGCGCAGAGTGACGGCCCCAACCAGGCACATCCAGGGGCTGCCGGGCTGGGGGCCACCATCCTCAGCCTCAGGCAGCTGATCCAGAACCCCCAAGTCCTCCCCAGCCCCCTCACTCTCCTGTGGCCCCAGAGCCTCTCCAGCAACAGCGAGCCTTGCCCTGGCCTCCCTGGCACTCACGCAGCTGCTCCCAAGCCTGGCCCAGACCTGGACGGCATGAAGGGGCCGGGCACGTTCTGTTCCTTCCGCCTGGGTCCTGCTTCCGGGACTGGACTCACAGGCTGGGGGCTCCTCTGGGCCCCATCAAACTGGAGGACAGGGGAGGGGCTTGTGGGGATTTGCTGTGACTAGGGCCGAATGTGTGCATGCCAGGGCCTGTGCACACATGTGAATATGTCTGTGAATGTGCATGTATGTGCAAGTGTGTTGCTGGAGGTGAGAGGGTGGGTGGGGAAACTGAGTGACCGGCTCCTCCCTGAAGTCTTGGGGGAAGTCCGAGGGGCCAGGGCCTCCGGATCCTGTTCCCCTTGCTCTCAGCAAGGTTCAGCCTGGCCTCCTGGATGGACATGTGGTCTGGTGGGACGAGACTGTGGGCTCCTCCTGGCTAGCCGTGTCATCTGGGTGCGTTTCCCACCACTCTGAGGATCTCTCTGGCCATCCCTAAGGCAGGGATGGTGACGGGGCAGGGAGACCACCCAGGCCTCGGGAATGTCCGTGTCGTCTCCCGCGGTCTGAACTGACTCAAGAGCCCCATTTCCAGATGGTGACATAAAGGAGCCCCTTAGAAGTGGGGAGGAAGGCCAGGCGAGGTGGCTTATGCCTATAATCCCAGCACTCTGGGAGGCGAAGGCAGGCAGATCACCTAAGGTCAGTCAGGAGTTTGAGACCAGCTTGGCCAACATGGTGAAATGCTGTCTCTACTAAAGATACAAAAATTAGCCGGGCATGGTGGCGCACAGCTGGGAGGCTGAGTCAGGAGAATCATTTGGATCTGGGAGGCGGAGGTTGCAACGAGCCAAGATCGCACCACTACACCTCAGCGTGGGAGACAGAACAAGACCTGTCTCAAAAAAAATAAAAGGAAAGAAAGAAGTGAGGAGGAAGCTAAGCAATTTCATCCCAAAGGGTGCTTCCCCCGCAGCCACTGTGGTTCTTTCCTGGCCTGCTGGCCCCGCCAGCTCAGACCAAATCAGTGATTCTGTCATTGCTTCTTCATGGAGCGCCTACTGGGTCCCACGCGGGTGCTGGGGCAGCAGCCCGGAGCACAGCAGGTAGGGCTTGGTGGTCTGGCTGGCAAAGCGTCAGCAGGCGAACGTCTTCCCATGCGGTGGGTGATGGGAAGGAGGAGGCCTGGGAGGCCCGAGGGAGACCGGCGTCTCTGAAATGGGGTGCAGGGGCCCGAGGAGCGAGGCGTCCTGCCAGCTTCCCTCGTGGGTGCCGTGCTGGTCAGAGTGGGGTCTGGGCAGCCTCCCTCAGGGCTGGCACCTATCCAGGTCTCAGGGTTCCATGGAACTGCCTCGGGTGGCCAGGGGTGGGCATGTCCCTGGAGAGGTGTGGGGTTTGGGGGCGGGGAGTGTGGCGGGAAGCACCCCCTCAGATCTGAAGTCACGTGGAGCCCAGGAGCCGTGTGACCTTGGTGGCCCTGCACCCTGTCCAGCCCCACGTCACTGTTCCTGCCTCTCCCTAACCTACGGGCTGCCCAGGCTGCCCCTTGGCCGAGCTCCGCTGTGGCCAGTGCCCCTCTGTTGGCTTGTGAGTCCCACGAGACCGCGGCCCTACCCAGGGCCTTGATGGCTCTCGGGCTGACCCAGCCATTCTGCCGAGCCTGCTTCACACCAGTGGCAAAGGCTGGGTCGCTGTCCGCCCTGCAGGAGCCAGGGCCTCTGGAGGACTGGCTGCCTGGTGGGAAGGCAGAGCTCACCGGAGCCTAAGCTGGCCTGGGCGCTTCCGAGCTGCACGGCCCTGGGCAGGCTGCTGGCCCTCTTGGGGCCTTTGGGAACACCTGGGAACCTCCCTCCAGGTTCCTTTGAGGATGGAATGAGCTTGAAAACATGGAGGATTTGGCACAGGGTGAGTGCTCAGGGGATGCCAGGCGGCGTTATCAGGAAGGCAACCCTGAGGCCTATGGACACTCAGGAACAGCAGGGCTGCCCCTGAAGGGAGTGAGGGGCCGGTGGACCCCATCACAGCCACTCAGGGAGGTCACAGGGCTGAGCGGCTGACTCCAGAGCAGGAAGGGAGCACGGCTGGGAGGAAGGATTGGGCATTGAGTCAGGGTGGGACTTAGCGGGGTGCGTGACAAGCTTAGGAGGTGGACGGCTGTCTGGAAGGGCATCTCCCCTCGGACGGCAGGGTGGGGAGTGGTCAACAGTGAGACGTGGCCTTGGGTGCAACACGCGCATCCCAGACCCCTTAGAGAAAAGCCCAGAGCAAGGGGTGAGGGGTCTGTGCAGGGTGGGGGCGTCTCAGAGTGGGGCATCCCCGCTGGGAGGGGGGCGTCCAGAGGAGGGTGGCCAGGTGGGGACGGCAGCTTGGGAACGGTCATCCTCGCTTGGTTGGAGGAGCGGAAGTGCTTGTCGCAGAAAAAAGAAAGATTCTGGAGGACAGCTCAGGCACTTCCAACATGGGCACTGGCTGCGCAAGGGCCGGTGACATCCGGTGTGACCCCTTGGGGTAGAAAGGAGGGGGAGAGGATTGGAGGGGGAGGGGCATGGATGTGTCCGAGCAGGGCGAGGCTATGGCAGCTCCAGCGAAGGCGGCTGTGGCCCCATCAGTCACCTGTATCACCAGCAAACACAGGTATCGACGCAGACACCCACTCTGGCTGTAAACTCTGCTCCGTCCCAGCCCTGGACCCTCCGCCCCTGTCCTCGGCAGTCGGCCGTCTGGGTCTTCTCTCTGCTCACCGTGCTGGTCTGAACCTCCCTCCGTGACAGCTCTGCTCTCACTGCCCCAGCCGGGGTCGCCCTTCCCCTAACAGGTGGGCTCCTGGCAGGAAACGTCTCCCAGCTCAGGACCCCAGTTCCCTGACATGGCCCTGCTCTGTTCCCTCTGCCGCCAACCTCGTCCCCGGAAGGGCCATGCCCCTGCCCACCCCTCTGTCCGTTTCTTAGAGGAAGCTCAGCCCATCAGGCCTCTCATGACCATGAACCCACCTCCAGTCTCTCGTGACCCGCTTACCCCCAGGAGCACCGCCCACCCCAAGGCTCAAGCAAGCTGGGGCTGGGGTGGAGACCTCTTCCACCACACCCTCTCCTCATACCCAGCCTCTGAGGGCCTCGCAGACACACGTTATTTGCCTCCAGTGGGCCAGGGTTGTCTGTTTACCAGCACTGCAAGCCTTGGGGTGTGGAGCTGGCACCTGGCTGCCACTGCAGCTGGGCTTACATGTTTTGAAGGCACCTCATTCCCCGAGAGACAGAGGACGGGCTGGTGCTCTGCAAAAGGGCGCGAAGGCCACTGTCAAAGGGGGTGAGACGCACGCTGACCATGCAATGGGGAGGTGCGCGAAGGAGCCAGGGACCCAACAGCCCCAGGCCCCACCTTTCTGCCCTCGTGTGTGCAGCTCTGTTCCTCAGCCCGGTTCCTGTCCATGGGACCCGCCTCATTCTTCTCCCTCCGCTGCTACCACCCGATACTAAGTAATCATTGGTCAATTGCAACTTGATACTGTTTAGGGGCATCCAGCATGTGCCCGGATAGAGGAGTGCTTTTGCTTTTTATATGTAGAGTTACTTCGTTCCACCCAGTGCTTCTAGGGCTCAGCTGCCACAGTTATCCCCATTTTACAAACCAGGAAACAGAGGCTCAGACTGGGCAAGACATCTGTCCAGGGTCACACAGCTGGAGAGCGGCAGGTGGGCTGTGAGGGCAGAGCGGGACAGGGGCTGGAGCCTGTGCCTAGCAGTGCTGGGCTTCAGGGCAGAAGCAGCGGGCAGGAACCGTGTGTCCTGGTGTGACCCAAACACACATATGACAGCAAGAAGGCCTGGGCAGGCAGCAGAGGGCAGGGCGGGCCCCTTGGGTGTCTGGATGTGGGTTGGACCTCAATGTACTTGTGAAGAAAGACACAGGCAGGGGCTTCCCAGGCGGGGGCTTCCCAGGTAGGGGCTTCCCAGGTAGGATTCGGGGTGGGAACGTGGGGTGGGGCTGTGCGGTGGGGGGGTGGGGCTGTGCGGTGGGAACGTGGGGTGCGGCTGTGCGGTGGGAACGTGGGGTGGGGCTGTGCGGTGGGAACGTGGGGAGGGGCTGTGCGGTGGGAACGTGGGGAGGGGCTGTGCGGTGGGAACGGGGGGCGGGGCTGTGCGCTGGGAACGTGGGTGGGGCTGTGCGCTGGGAACGTGGGGTCCGGCTGTGCGGTGGGAACGTGGGGTCGGGCTGTGCGCTCTGAACGTAGGGTGGAGCTGTGCGCCAGGAACGTGGGGTGGGGCTGTGCGCCTGGAACCTGGGGTGGGGCTGTGCGCCGGGAACGTGGAGTGGGGCTGTGCGCCGGGAACGTGGGGTGGGGCTGTGCGCCTGGAACCTGGGGTGGGGCTGTGCGCTGGGAACGTGGGGTCCGGCTGTGCGCTGGGAACGCAGACTAGGGAGGGGGTTGCTGCTGGGCCTGCGCCTCCCTTGCCCAGCTCCAGGCCAGATCAGGGTAGAGCCAGGCTGCTGGGTTCGCCCGCCGCCCTGACCGGCTGCGTACCCGTGGGGAGCTGGCCTTCCCGCTCTGTGTGCATTTCCTGGTTGGTAACGTGGCACGTGGTGCACACCCTCACAGGGCCGTCATGGGGTGGCTGGGGTGGCCGGCATCCCCGGAAGAGATTCACACAAACCACTTCACTTGGCGGAGTGTGAACTGCTCTACCCAGGGGCCACCTCCACTCACAGGGTTTTGGGCATTATTGATTTGGTCATGAGGATGGCCTCAAGCTTTCAGGATGAGGCTCTGGGATTCCCCCAGGCTGTCCCGGGGATGTGTCTCCTTTCCTTTCCCACCAGCTGCCCTCGTAGTTCACACGGTGCAAGCTGCTGCACATTGAGAGGCTACGTCTGTCTTTCATCACCATGCTCGGCTCCCTGGACCAGGGGAGCGGGGCAGCAGGCAGGCCATCCGTGGCGGGAGGGGCTCTCAGCCACACCCTCCTCCCCAAGCCCTGCAGACGGGTCTTTGTCCCCACCCCTGACCCCAGGCCTGGCAACCCTGGCTGAAGGGCCTATCCCCATCCCACCCACTCGGGACAGAGGGCGGCCACATGGTCCTGGGCCTCCTGCCTGGGCTCTGTGGGTGTTACCAGTGTTCCTATGGGGCCCTGGGGCCGATGCCACCAGCGTCGGAGGTTTTGCCCGGAAGCTGGAAATCAGGCATTCCGTGGCTTCCTGTTCCAGTTCCTCCATGTGCCTTAGGTCGGGGCGGGTTTCGGGTCCTGGTTTTGTCAGTGAGGAACCTGACGGCTCCGGGGAGGCTGGTGGCTGCAGCTGGGTGGCAGGCAGTGGCGAGGAAGGCCTTCATGACAGTGTCCTCCTCGGGGGCCTGTTCCAGACTCTTCATGACTACCCTGGGGACTTGGTAAAGGTGCAGATCCTGGGCACCCCCAGTCCCTAGTTGGGAGGGGTGACCTGGAAGTTGCGTCTGCCCAGGCCTTCTGGACACACACCTGCACCTGGAGGCCCCACTGCTCAAATCCCAGGCAGGCAGGCCTGGGGAATGTTTGGGGACCCAACTCCTGGCACAAGGACTCCCCTTCCCCACCCCACGCATTCCTGGTGGTGGCGGCAGAAGCCTATGCTATGGGCCTGGAGGGCTTGGCGGGCGGGATCGGGGACCCCCTGACCATGCTCACTGGCCTCTGTTCTGTGCCCAGGCAGGGGTGAGAGGCCAAGCTGGTGTCCTGCAGGGTGCAGTGGATGCCGATCGGGGGGTGTGGAAGCCAGGACTCCGGCAGGCAGGGGTGCGCAGACAAGAAGTGGTGCTGTTCTTCATTCAGGGTTAGTGGGAAGAGGGTGTGGCTCAGAACCCAGCAGGAGTTTAAATGATGCCAGCTTGAAAATACAGCCAACGTCCATGTCCCAGGCACAAGGTCACAAATAATGTTCCACGGACCAGTTCCTGTGAGCCCTTGGAGGCATGCCCGTCCACACCTGTTCATGGAGGCCCTGGGCCTCCGGTGCGGGTGCAGCAGCATGCTGACGGCTCTCACACTCTGTCTGTCTCCCCATCTCTCTCTCTCTCTTCCTGTCTCTCTCTCCCTGTCTCCATGGCTCTGTCTTCTTTGTCTCTGTCTCTCTTTGTTCCTGTCTCTCTCTGTCTCTGTCTGTCTCTGTCCCACCTTAGCCTTTGTGGAGGGGACAGCTCACAGGCTGGCAGATGAGGTCATGTGTCCTGAGCATGACGCTTCAGGGCTCACCCATACTCTAGCACGTCACAGCTTCCTTCCTTTCGTAATGTTTGCGGGAACCATGCCTCATGTGCCCGGCCCTCTGCTGGTGGGCATCTGGGCTGTGTGCACCGTTCGGCTCCCAGGACTGGTGCTGCTGTGAAGGGAGCTGGGATTTTGCCATCCACCTGCTGTGTGGCTACAGCCAAGTCATTTTCACCGCTGGGCTCAGGTGGCCCAGCTGCAAAACAAAGAGGATTCGACCCAGTGGCCTCTGGCGGCAAAACCTCCCAAGACTTGTCCTCGTGGATTGGAGGGAACTTCCTCCCTCGCAGTCCAGCCCCTCCAGTCCTCCTGCCTTTCAGGAAACGTGCCCGGGGCCCCTCATCGACGCCCCTCCAGCCTCAGCCCACACACCTGCACCAAGAGGCCACCTCTCGGGCCGTGGGGCACAGGCAAGGGCGGGTTCTGCCCACCCCGGAGGCCGCGTGCCAGCCTCAGCTGGGCCTGCAGCTCTGCTTCCTGTCATGCCCTCCCGCTGTAAGTTAACTGGATGCTGCGCTCCTCTGGCAGCTCCTCAGCTCCCCGGGGGTCTCAGCAGCCCAGCCCAGGGTCTGAGGCCTGCAAGTTCACGCCTGGCTGCCTGACCCTGAAGTGGGGCGGGGTGGGGCGGGGCCACCAAATTGACTCCCGAATCTGAGAAAGGGCCCCTGGGACATTCCTCACCTGCACGTAACAGCTGTGTGACCTCAGGCCAGTCACTTAACGCCTCAGCCTGCTGCTCTTGAAAATCGGTAGAGTGGTGGTCACGCCCTCCTGGGAGAGTTGGCTTTTGGTCAGTGCTCTCTAAGCTGCTTGTCCAGGCCATTCAGGCTCACTGGCCACACCCCAGCCTGGCCCGTGCCACTTCTCCAGCGCCCAGCATGTGGCGGCCTGGGAGGGTGCCACAGGCTTCCATCAGCTGCCACCTGCCTGGGGAAGGACAAAAGCCACAGGATGCAGGCCGTGCCCCACACTCCGCTGGCTGTGGGCAGGTCTGGGCCTGCCTGCCTGGACACTGCAGGGCGGTGGCCAAGCCAGTCCCATGGCACCTTGCCAAGGACCTGGAAGGCTGGCCCAGGGGAGAGGTCACCTCAGCCAGGGCTGGGGGCTATGGGCAGGGTGGGCTCCAGTTTCCCTGTCCCCTCCCCCTCAGCATAGAACCAGGGACCCCAGCTGTTCCCCGCCTGGACACTGCCACCTCCTCATGGGTGTCCAGGGCCACTGGGAGCTGGGCACAGGGGCTCTCGGGGGATCAATGGTGGAGACAAAGACCAGCGGACGGACTCTGGGGTCAGTGCTCCGCGGTCCCCAGGTATCTCCTTCTCAAAGTGGGACCACCCAGGCAGTGGCCAGCTCCAGGACAGGGCAGCTCCAGGTTCCCAGCCTTGCCAGACTTCCTTGTGGGGCTGGGGTGCAGGGAGGCGCTCGGAAGGTGGGAGGATGTCTGTGCCCCACAGCAGTCGGCACAGTGAGGCTGTAGCCCAGGGCTCGGCCACAGCCTCCAGGGTGCCCCTCACACACATCCCATCTTATTCCCAAGATAGGGTGATCAGGACCTGAGCCACCTGCGGGCATGAGGGAGATCCCAAACCTGGTTGCAGACTCCAGGCATCAGGGAGACCCCAAATCTGGCTGCATCCCCCGGGCCAAACCTAGACACAGTGGATCGTGACAGCGACCACGGGACTCACATGCTCATCCTGGCCCAGGCATCTCAAAGACTGCTCTCCCGAAGTCCCCGTCAGCAGCCGCAGGGGCAGGTGCTGCTGTCCTCCCCTCTGCCAAGGCGGCAGTTCTGAGAAGCCCCCGCGGATGGGTCTGATCCAGGCCAGCCACCTCCAAGGCAGAGCTGCACACCTGGCCCTCAGTTTCCAGCCGTGGGGGACAGGGTGGACAAAATGAGGATGGAGAGGGCACAGGGAGGGTGAGGGGGGCACCTGCCAGTGCTTGAGGGACACCCTAGGCATCTGCTGATGGGCATCTGGGCTGTGTGCACCGTTCAGCTCCCAGGACTAGTGCTGCTGTGAAGGGAGCTGGGATTTTGCCTGCCTCCCCGCAGGCTGTCACAGGACAGAGCACAAATTCCCAGGGTGCTCAGGTGTCATTCTTTCCTCCCTGCAGAGCGAGCTGCCCTCGGAGGCCGGCAAGGGGAAGATGGCCCAGTCCACCACCACCTCCCCCAGTGGGGGCACCACGTTCGAGCACCTCTGGAGCTCTCTGTGAGTGTGCTCGGCTGGCCAGAGCTGGGGGCTCCCCGGGAGGCACTCTGGGCTCAGCCGCTCTCATTGGGATAACTGGGCCAGAGCAGGAGGGGTGGCCTCGGGAGGACTGTGGGCCAGCCTCAGACACCCTCACTGGGACTCTGGGCTAACCTTGGCCACCCTTGATGAGATTCTGGGCTGGCCTCAGACACCCTCACTGGGACTCTGGGCTAACTTTGGCGGCCCTCCCTGAGATTCTGGGCAGGCCTCAGCCCCCGTCACTGGGACTCTGGGCTAACCTTGGCCACCCTCGATGAGATTCTGGGCTGGCCTCAGCCCCCCTCACTGGGACTCTGGGCTAACCTTGGCAACCCCTGCTGGGATTCTGGGCTGGCCTCAGACACCGTCACTGGGACTCTGGGCTAACTTTGGCCACCCTCGATGAGATTCTGGGCTAGCCTTGGCCACCCTTACTGGCCTAACTGGACCAGAGCAGGAGAGGTGGCCCCACACTGGTCTTGGGCTAGCCTTGGCCACCCTCATCAGCTTGGGGACAGGGCTGGGTCAGAGGGGTAGCGAAGGGGGACTACTGGCCTAGGCCTTCCCTGGGGAGGCAGAACCAAAATTCAGGCTCTTTTCCCTGGCCATCTCTGGAGATGGCCAGCAGAGGCCCAGGAAAATGGAGCCCGGGACTGGTTCTGTGTCTCCAGCAAGCACAGCAGTCCTGGAGGGGCAGGTGGAGGACAGAGAGGGGATGAGAGGGCCTGGGAGGGGCAGAAGACGTAGGCCTCACCAGGAGTCTCGGGCTAGCCTTGAGCTCTACACCTGGGAGGTGTGGGGGTCACACGCAGACTGGGGGCTGACAGCTTCTGTTTTCCTCTCCTTGCCCCAGGGAACCAGACAGCACCTACTTCGACCTTCCCCAGTCAAGCCAGGGGAACAATGAGGTGGTGGGTGGCACGGATTCCAGCATGGACATCTTCCACCTGGAGGGCATGACCACACCTGTCATGGTGAGTGGGGGCTGCCCTCTGCAGAGGACTGGAGTGGGGGCAGTCAGTGTGGCCTGTCCTGTCTTGGGAGCCTGGCAGAAGCAGGAGATAGCCTCTTGGTTGTATAGCTTCCCCTGTGGGTTTCTCTGCACACTTCAAACTGCAAAGGAGAAAATGTATCGGCTCATGTAACTGTCAATCCAGAGATACAAATGGATTCAGGCATGGCTGGATCCAGGTGTAGGAAGGGCTTCGGGCATGGCTGGGTCCAGGTGCTTCACGGCTGCCTCACTCTGTCTCGTGGCCTGCGGTCCCCTGCAGTGGCTTTGCTTTTGGTCAGCCTTTCCTCTCGTGGTGAAGAGTACCAGGCTCTGCCTGTATGTCCCATCCCTGTGGAGAGGGGACCCCTCTTTTCCCGCAGCCCAGTGGCCCTGCCTCTCGTTGGTCTGAATGTGGTCATGGGCCCATCTCTGAGCCACCCCTGTGCCTCCGAGTGGCCTGGGCCCACCATGCCCAGAATAGGGTGACAATGGAATGGAGTGGGGCAGACCCCTCACAGGGACCCCCAAAGGGAGATGGAGGTGCTGTTTCCAGGACAAGAGACTGGAGGGGCGCAGGCAGGGCCAGTGAGGCCGTGACACCCCATCGTGGCAGGCTCCGCCATTCCTGAGAGTCTCAGGCCCTGCCATGTGGGCTGCTCCTTTTGGGGAAAAGGCCAGGCTGTGGGGGCTTCATTCCTGCCTGTCTCTCACCCCGCCCATAGCCAGGCCTCGACTGTGCCAGGAGGTGGGTGGCATGTGGGCAGCACCCGAGAGGAGAGGGCAAGGACCCCGACCCGGGAGGCCCAGCGAGGCCTGCCTTCCCTATGCTCGGCCTCGCCCACAGGCTGGCTGCCCCGGCCCAGGGATTCCCAGGTGGGGAACTTGCTACGTGCGCTACAGGAAAAACAGGGCTCAGACTGCGGGGACAGGCACCCAGAACACAGCGCCAGGGCGAGTTGCACCTCCCGCACTTATGCCCAGCTCCAGGCAGGGCCTGCAAGGGAGGGGGCAGTGCTGGGCCTCTGGGGGATGCGAGGGCACCCAGCCTGGCCCTCCTCCTCCCTCAAGTCCCCATTCCAGGAGCTGGAGCGCATGCCTGTCCAAGGCATGGAGGTGGGCGGCCCAGCCACCCTGGGCACTGGAGGGAGTGGGGGCCGTGAGGCTCCGGTCAGATGAACCGAGTGAAGCACGGTAGGGGAGGCGGAGCGTCCATCGAAGGGGCTGGGCTGTCGCAGACCCATGTGGGGCCAAAGAAGGCACCTCCTCGGGCAGCTGCAGCCCCAGGACAGGGCGTGTCTGGAAGGCAGCAGCCCCATTCCTCCGAGGAGCCCCTCAGCCTGGATCTGAGGGTTGCACCGCCTGCCCCTGCCCACCCACCCCTGCTCAGGAGACCATCCCAGTGAAACACTCGCGCGCATTCCGCACGTGTTCTAGTGCCATGTTATGGGTGAGGAAACTGAGGCAGGCGCTGGGAAAGGGTGGGCTGGGGACGGGGCCGGGTGGTGTGAGAAAGTGAGATAGCCACCTCTCCCCTCTCTCCCTTCGGAACAATTCTGCCGGCTGCTCCCGGGGGACAAGGGTCCTGACCCCGCCCCCTCCAGGTCCCACTCTGGACATCCATGTCCTCCACTTTGGGGAGGGGCAGGAACTGGCCGCTGGACCCCAGGGAGGGAGGGAGGAAGACCTGTGAGACTGTCTCCTGAGATGCAGAAGCCACCTCCCGACCGCCAGGTGCTCAGCGCCCACTTCCCCTGCAGAGGACAGAGGGCCCCTGAGATCACACACACCTTGCACCTGGAGGAGGACCTGGGCTCAGGGAGGCAGAAGGAGCAGTTCTGCATTCCTGTGGGTGCGGTGCACTTGCCCCCCCAGCCCCAGAGGGTTCCCTGAGCCTCACACTGGGATCTGGTCTTAGCCACCGCCTGCTGGAACATGCCACTCCCCAGCCACAGGGTGACGGTGGGCCTCACCCCCCTGCCAACAGCAAGGTGGCCGAATCTGCCAGGTGGTGGCACGATGCTTGAATTATTTGCTTCGGGTCACCTTCTCTCAGGCTGTGGTGGCCCTAGGTAATTGAAACTCCGGATGCAAGCAGCACAGATGTACTCAGGAGGGGCACTTCTAAAGGGTTGAGGGGAAACATGCCTGTTGGAGGTCAACGTCCTACCAAAGCCATGTAAGAAATTCCTGGGTGCACAGCTCGGCTCAGGAAGGTGGGGCTTTCCTGGGAGGAAGGCTGGCACGGGCCTGCGTGGGGAGCACCACGCCTCATTCTGATCCCAGGCCCAGCCCCTCATGACAGCGCTGTGGGCCAAGGGCATGCGGCCCCCTACCCCCGACCCCCGTGGGAGCGCCAGGTTCAGACAGAGACCCAGAGAAGCACCGACTGACCGGCTTGGGCAGCATGGCATGGGGCCCAGGGCTTTGCTGCCTTGAGAATGGCCCTGGCCTACTGAGCCCAGGGGTCCCAGAGCAGGACTAGAGCTGAACCAGGGGGCATTGTTTTAAAGTCCAGCCCGGGAGCTCAGGGGAGACACTGTACTGCTGGGGCTGGGGACCTGGACCCAGCTCAGTGGGGATGCGGGCATAGGGGGCTCTGGGTGACCCCTGGGAAACTACCACCTGCAGCTCAGGGGCTCAGTTCTAGCCCCACCACAAGGCTGGCAAGCTTGGACAAGCATCACCGCACAGGCTGGGCCTCGGGTCAGGCAGGCGGTCTGGTGCCAGGTGTTTCCAGGGCTCCCGACAGATCTGAGCTGGTGGCTCAGGTGGAGTCCTGCTTGTGGAAGAGGCTGCTCACTCGCCTGCCCCCACCTGGCCCCGGCAGCTCCCTCTGGCCACCTGTCCCTGGGTGCTGGTGGCATCTGGCTGCTCCCATCCTCAAGGGTGGGTCTGGGGCTCGTCCAGCAATAGGGCCTCAGCTCAGGCAGGCACAGTGCTTGAGCCCGGGACGCCGGCCCTCTGCAGTGGGGCGTGCCTTCTGCGTCTCGGGGACATGGTTCAGGAAGGCGGGGCATAGACAGGAGCAGTGGAACCCTCAGTGGGCCTTGGAGGAGTCCCAGGCCACAGACTTATCGGCGAGACCATGAACTCTGTGTGGCCACAGCAGGAAGCGACCCTGTGGTCACTGTGGTCATCTGGCTTCGATGGCCCAGAAAGTCCAGCAGGTAGAGGAGGCTGTGGCTGGGGCTCCGAGGCCCAATTTGCTGGGTTCAGGACCCACCCCTTCCCTGCTAGCTGGGCAACCCTTAAAGAATTATGTAGCCTCTGGGCCTCCAATTCCTGTCCATAAAATTGGACTACTGAGAGCATCTAAGTCACCCGCCGACTTGAGGTCTGGTGGTGTCGGTCCCATCAGAAGCATGTGACAAACGCTAGGTGTGAGGGTGAGGACAGGGAGGAGGCCCTGTATTTAAGAGGGCTGCTCCCCTGGAGACCAGACAGCAGAGCCAGGAGGGGCTAGGACAGGTCCACCGGGGTCTGCTGCCCTGGCCCGGCACGGGTCCTGCCTGAGTCGCTCCTTGCCTGGGGCTCTGGCTGCCCTGAAGACCCTACGTGGCTCACAGGGACCTCACTCTAAGATAGATCCCTGTCCTACAAGAGGAGAGCAGGGGGAAGCCTGTGGCCTCCCTGTGGGCTGGGGAGGGTGGGCCGAGGAGCCACGGCTAAAACTGGCCCACCCCCTGCCCTCTCGGGGCCCTTTGGTGTCCTGAATGAAGAAGGCTTGATGCGGCTCTGGATGCCACCTGGGTGGGGTCTCCCTGGCCACCCCCAGACCACTTGGGAGGAGCTGCAGAGGATAAACCTCCCTGGGAGGCTCGCAGGGTGCGAGGAGGCAGTGGGGGCGTGGCTGTGGGGGCGGGGGTCCTAATCCTCGCTGGGACCCATCTGAGGAGTCTCTGCAGTGCTGGGCCTGGGCTGGGGGTGAATCCCACCCCTCTGAGTGCCAGTGTCCCCTCATACAAAGCCAGGGCGGGGTAGTGAGACCCGAGGCCCCCGACACGGGAGGGGAGCAGGGAGGGGACCAAAGAGGAGAGATGCAGGTGCCTCCTCCCTCCCTCCCCACCCTCCCCACTCCCTCCTTAGAGCCTTCTCCAGGCCCGGCCCTTCTCCTGAGTCCCTTCCCGCCTCTCCTGGCGCCTTTCTCTGGTGACAGCTGTTGTGGGCAGGTGGGCTACGGAGCAGGGACTGGGGCTGGCTGGCGGGACAGGAGGCGGGCTGATCTTCCCCGGGGGCCCAGGAACCCAGCTGCAGCACAGACGCCCCCAATCAGAACCTTCAGACACTTGGGGCTTAAGACCCCTGAGGTCACCCAGGATAGGCCTTGCTGATTTGGGGGAGAGGCATTCTCCCCAGGCCCAGGAGGAGGAAGGGCACGGGCCCGTGTGTGTGTGTGTGTGTGTGTGTGTGTGTGTGTGTGTGTGTGTGGTCCCCAGGAAGGGGCAGGTGGGCAGAGGAGGAAGGGTGCCCCTCCCTTCCAAGGAGGCTCTGCAGCTGGAGGAAGGACGGGGTGGGGCATGGGAGCAGGAGGGGGCTCAGCTTGCCACAGGCAGCTCTGAGACCCCAGCCCACTCATCACCCCCTCCTAGAGAGCCCCCCGAGCCTTTCCTTCAGTGGGCTTCCGTGACGAGGCCCTTTGGGGCTGCGCAGACCTGAACCCCACCCGGCACCCGGGTCTCGACGCCTTGCAGCTTCTGCGGCCTCTTCCTTGGGGTGGGATGACACGAGCTGCGACCCTGTGTTATGAGTTTGGCCTTGAGCTGACGCTGCAGGCACCAGGAAGTGAAGTCCCCTTTCCATTCTGGCAAATACCCTCCCACGGACATAGTGCCTGGAGAGTAACGTGGGCTGTGGCGGCAGCGCTCCCCGCCTGTCCTGCGGCCCAGGGTCCCGCGGAAACAGTCATGGGTGGAATCCCCAGGGAGTCAGAAGCAGAATGGCAGGTGCAGAGGACCCAGCTGGGAGGGACTGCAGGAGGTACTGAGGGCCAAGCCGAGGGGGTGTGGCCCCAGGTCCCGGTCCCTGTCCTCTGCAAAGCCAGGCCTTGGGGACATTCGCATCAAGCTGGGGACTGCTCTGGGGCAGAGGCCGGTGGTTTTTGATGCTTTTGAGTTGGAAACGTGCAGCTCAGCTGCCCTGTGATCCCTGCAGCCTGGCCCAGACGAGGAGGTGGAGGGACGCGGGTTCTCAGGCACGGTGCCCTGGGCATGGGTGGGGCTCGTGCCGAAGGCAGCCTGGCTGTCTTCCCTCCTCACGTCCTTCCCCTTGGCACGCTCCTTTTGGCTATTTATAAAACCGACGGGCTGGCCCTGTGCACGGGGACTTGCCTGAATCTTTTTCAATCCGTCATTCCCTTTGGAAGGGGAGGATGCAGCAGGCAGAGGTTCGGGAATGCGCCGTCGGGGTGCAGAACCCAGGTCCCGCCTCCGCCCGGCTCTGGGTGTCCCTCCATCCCTGGGGAGCCTGCCCCCAACCCAAGAGGGGTCCCAGGCTCAGAGGCAGAAGGCACCCCCGCCCCCAGCGCATCTCCCATCCCAGCAGGAGTGTCCCCGGGTCCCCCTCCCCGCTTCAAGGAGACGGCTGCTTACTCCAGAACCTCCAGTCTGGGGGCCTGCTGCAGGGGGCTCCCGAGAGATGCCCTTCCTGAACCTGGTCTAGCAAACAAAACTGTCTTTTTCTCAGTCGTCTCCTCCTGAGTCCACCGCTCTGCCTGCTGGGGCTGAGATCCTCGGCTGTAGGAAGAGATGGGCGTCCAGGCCTCGCCTGCCACCTCCCCAGTCCAGGCCCCAGCCCCTTGGGGCACAGCACCCAGAGCCGTCCTTTCATCCTCAGCCCGGCCTGCAGGTGGGGCAGCGTGGGTCCTCAGGGCTCCTCAGGCAGCTGCAGTCCAAGCCTCCCCTGCCCTCACCCAGCTCCGCCTGCTCTCCCAGGGGTGGGGGTGGGGGTGGTGGGTGACGGAGGCCCCTGCCCGCTTTCGGGGGGCACGGCAAGGTAGAAGGAAGCTGGGGAGATGGAGACAAGAGAAAAGAGGCAGGTGGTTTGGGATTCGGCAGGAAAAGGTGGAAGGAAAGGGACTCCGTGTGGATTTCTCGGCTCCCCATGGATTTCTCAGCCCTCGTGGTGTGGGAACCATGGTGCCCTGGGGACTGGAACGGTGGGTCTGGGTCTAGGAGGGCAGGTCCCCAGGCCCTGGTCCCCAGGTTTGTCTGGGCATGGATGCCTTGCCTGCTTCCAGCGGGACTCAGGCCCCTCTGCCAGGGGCAACTTTGTACCAAAGACGGCTGAAACAATGAAAATTCAGACAGCCCACGGGGTGTGGCGGTCACCTCAAAGGCCCCAGTAGGCAGGTGTGGGCACCGCTGCAGAGCCCTGAATGGCTGTGCCAAGGTCGTCCACCACTGCAGGGGGGCCCACCGCCGGGCTCTTCTGTGGTGTTTCCCAGAGACTTGGCCAGTGCCAGGGTGGGCTCCAGACACACGGCCCTGGACTCTTGGACTCACCCCTGCTTTGGGCAGGCAGCGGGAAGCTGACCCCACAAACACTGCTCCCTCCCACTCCTGTCTCCTCAGGGATCCGGGGTCGCAGCCTCGCGTGAGCCCCTTCTCTCCATGCAGCCCTTGGGGTGGTCCCAGCGGACCACTGAGCTCCCTGCACAAGGGAAAGACGCACCCCACCAGGGTCGCCAAGGGAGGCGACGGCATCTCTCCCTCTTGGGTGGCCTAGCGTTGCCTACCATGATCTCCAGGGCCAGGGCTCAGCCCTCGTGCTTGGGAACGGAGGCTGCCTTGTGGGATGAGGCCCCAGGACCCCCAGAGCCTTCCCCAGACAGGCAGCATCTCCGAAGGAGCCCTGGTGGGTTTAATTAGGGAGCCGGCGCTGACCGGCGTCCCCGCCTTCCCCGTGCAGCCTCCTTGGTGCGGTCCAACATATCACCGGGCAAGCTGAGGCCTGCCCTGGGCTTGGATGAATACTCATGAGGAATAAAGGGGTGGGCCGTGGGTTCTGTTGTTGGATGCAGCCAGTTGACAGAACTCAAGGAGATGGGAAAAGCGAGAATGCCAGCAAACCGCCCGCATGTGCCCGAGCACCCTCGGCTCCCGCCTCCCTAGCTGCCTGGCCTCTCTCCCTCGGTCCACGCTGCCAGGCGGCCACGACCCTGACCCTTCCCCTCGGGCCGCCCTGACCCATGCCTCGTCCTGCGGGACACCAGCTCCCCGCCGTGTGCAGACCCCCCGGCGCCTACCATGCTGTACGTCAGTGACCCTGCGAGGCACCTGGCCACGGTAGGTGTGACGCACCCTTCACAGCATCTCTCCAGGGACTTTGTAGGGGGTTTTGCCTCGGTGGAGGGTTCAGAGGGGCATCCTTCTGCCTGTCTCCCTTGCCTGGTGTATGCTGCCAGGTAGGGTGAGCCGAGGTAGGAAGGGAGGCATTGAGGGGCTAGAGGCAGGTCCCGGGCATGGAGCAGGGAGATTAGGGCCCCCACAGCCTGTGCCCGCCTGCTGGGTGGGGACCTGAAGCCAGAGAGAGGAGGCCAGGTCCGGGCCGATGGAGCTGCTGGTGCTTCCGCCTTGCACTTGGGGGTCTCTGATGCTCCTTAGCTTTGGGGCTGGTGGCTCAGTCCAGGCTCAGGGTTTCCGAGCTGTCCTGCCTGCCTCAGCCGCCAGGAGCCCAGTGCACCCCTGGAAGTCATCTGTGCCCCTGGGTTTGGGTTCAAAGCTGCCTCTGCCCTCACCTGGGAATTTGCTCATTTGACAGCAGTGGCAGATGGTGATTTTTGGCGGCCCCACGGGCTCTTCTCGGTGTGGGCCTGAGCTCCAGGGCCAGTACCGGCAGCAAACTGGGCTCGAGGCCTCTTGCAGCCCCCCTCATGCAGTAGGCAGCTGGCCGGGCAGAGGGGAGGGCAAGGCCTGCAGCTTGTGGTTGGCCCCTACAGCCTGAGCCCCGGGGACCTGGCCTCACTTCCAGACTTGCCAGGTCCCCAGGGCCAGGCAGTCACCAGCTGCTAATTGCGAAGGTGGAAGGCTGGGCACAGCTGCTCCAGGCGGGGCCATTCCTGCCTCCAGGGAGGCAGACAGCTGGGGTCTCGGGCACCTGTGCCACATGGGAAACTCAGCCATGGACAGGGCACAGCGGGCAGGGAAGAAGAGTCCGGGTGTCTCCAAGCTCTGCTGGCACAGAGGTTTGGCCGTGGGCTCCAGGCAGTGTGATTGGGGTGTGTGTGACAGCGATGTGTGCTAGTCTGCACACCAGTGTGTACATTGGTGTGCATGTGGCGGGTGGGTGTGTGTCTAAGTGTTGGTGTGCATGTAATATGCAGGTGAGGATATGTGCAGATGCTTATGTGTGTTGCTATGGGTGTGTGTACAGGCTGGTATGGGTGGGTGGGTGTGTGCATGGGTTTGCATGTGTATTGTGGTGTGTATACATGTGTGTATGTGTGTGCAGATTGCTATGCGCAGGTGTGATTGTGTAATTTGGGTGGGTAGGTGCTCATGTGTGTCTGTGTGTGTGTGTTGCGATGGGTATCTGTATGTTTGTACCTGTGGCTATGTGTCCCCAGGCAAGGCTTTGAGAAGAGAGGCCCTGTGTGTCTGTGTGTGTGTGTGTGGCCCTGAGGGTGGGGGAGGGTGGGGGACACCCAGGTTCACAACCTGCCCTGATGCTGGCTCCATGCACGTGAGTCTAGCTGCTCCATGGCCCCTCCAATCTTTTTATCTGAAACCCAGAGCTGAGATTGCGACCCAGAGCAGTAAATGGCTACCTCAGGCACGGGATGTCCCTCTCTCCCGTCTGGCTGTCACCCACTTGTTCATTGATACATGTGTCCACCAACATGTTGCTATTAGAAATGCACAGCAGGCCTGTGGCTCCTGGTGGGGGGCAACCTCCTACCCCCTAGACTCTCGATGGAGGTGGCGCGTGAGCTGGGAGGGGCTGTCCTCTGGCTGCTGGACTGCCTGGAACCCAAAGTGGAGCCGGAAGCCCCCAGTGGAGAGGCCAGTGTCTCTGCCTGGCTAGCCGAGAAGCCTGGGGACACGAGGGACTCTGGTAAAACCTTTTCTCTTGAATGGAGCAGATGTCATCATGTGACTCACCCTTGGGGGGCAGGCAGCAGACTACACCAAGGTTGAGTACACCGCCACAAGGACGCCTTTCCCGGGAGGGGCGGGGGACAGAGCCCTACTCCCCTGGCCTTCAAACTCTCACTGCCCGCAGGAGCCGCTCACTGTGTCCACTCAGCTGCTGCTGCCCGCTGCCCTAGGCGTCAGCAGTGGCCAGCTGTGCCAGCGCTGTTTCTTTTTAGACCGAGAATTACTGGTGGTTCGTTCGTTCCTTTGTTCATTCATTTGTTCCATCAGCAAGTGTCAACTGGGCACCTTTGTGCGTTAAGCTGAGTGTCAGGGGCAGGTGGAGGCAGTGCCCAGAGCCAGCCGTGTCCCCCACACCTCTTCTCTCTCAGGGGGAGGTGGACTAGGCTGAGCCATCCTAATGGGCTAGGTGGTGACTCAGTTTCCCCATTTCTGTGCCAGAGAGAGAATTCGTGACCTTGTCTTACTGCATGAATGTGTTTTGAGAGAGAAAATGGTATTCAACCCAAAAGGTCTTAAACCCAACGCGAGTGAATAGCGGGGTGCTGGAGTTGGTGGCTTTGTCCAGCCCGCCCACCCTGGTTATTCCTATGGAAGTAGAGCGGGCGCTCCGGAGCCCTCTGGGCCAGCCTGGCCCTGGGAAGAGGCATCTGGGTTGCTGGACACTGTCTGAGCCCCCAGCTGGGCCCGCCGAGTGCACCCAGCCTGGCCCAGGATTCTAGGGTGGGCTCGGGGTGTGCCTCTCTGCCACCTGCCGGCTGAGTCTTTGGGCGGTGACACCTGTCTCTGAGCTCCAGTCTCCTCTATGACCGGGACAGTGTTCGCCGTAGCCGCTCGGCCGTAGTCTCAATGTGGGGCCCAGTGGGAACGGCCAGCCACTTGCCATAGACGGGGACCCAGGGAGGCCTGGCTTGGAGAGCCGCAGCCTCAGCCTCCTCCTCCCGAAATCCCTGCCATGCTCTTCACTCGGCTCCCACACGGTCCTTCTGCATGGGGGACCGGATAACCCCAAAGTGGCTTTGGCCAAACGAGGCCATGTTCTGGGTCTGTGACCCCCACAGACTGCAGTCGATCAATGCCCAGCCCCAAGGTGGATACAGAGACGTTGCCCACGTCTCCCGCCTGCAGCAAGGAGGGAGCCGACGGCTGCACCAGTGGGGTCCTTCTAGAAGCTGAGCACTGGAGACCGCGGAGCCAGGCGTGGTCCCCCAACACCGGGGAGTCTCCCTGACTTCCCAGATTTTCAGTTCAGAGCCCCTGCCCCCCACCACCTCCCTGGGCCGCTGCTCTTCAGCTTCAGGGTCTCAGGAGGTTAGCAGGGTGATGGGAGACGCCCCTAGCTCTCCTGCGCCCTCTGTGTGGAGGAAGTCGAGCCTGCCTCGCCGCAGCACCTGGCCTGTTCCTGCCTGTCCCTCTGCGCGGTGGGCATCCAATGTCTTGTGGGAACGTGGCCACTGCTGTGCCAAGGAGGAGCACAGACAGTTCCGGGGCTCTGGACCCCCCGTGCCCCTTGTGTCAGGTGCCTGCTCTGTTCCTGCAGAAAGTGAAGCCTCTGGGTGGGACAGGCCTCCAGGGCAGGGCCCCTGAGCGGGGAGAAGCCAACCAGTGCGGCAAACTGCAGTTACCAGGCGCCTACTGAGTACGTGGGGCTGTGGAGCCAAGGGACTCAGCTGGCAGATGTTCTGGAAGGACCCCTGGCTGCAGTGCTGGGAGTAGGCCACAGGGGGGCAGGCCCGAGGCCAGGAGCCGTCTGCAGACTGGGACCATCCAGGGGAGGGGACAGCTCCGCTGGCCAGGTGGGATTCTGGGCAGCATTTGCTGATGGGCTGGATGTGAGGGGAGGGCTGGGGGACCCCATGTTTTCTGCTTTGAGATGAGTAGAACTGCAGCAGGGCAGGGGTGAAAATGCCGTGGTCAGCTGTGGCCATGGCCGTGGCTGTAGTTAGCTGTAGCCATGGCTGTGGCCATGGCTGTGTTGGAGTTGCCTGGCAGCCATTGCACAGCTGAGGAAGAGCCCCATGCAGGGGGAGGATGACAAGCATGCAGTTCCCGAAGCCCCGTGAGGGAGGGGCGTCCAGTGATCCTGGGGCCTGAGGAGTGTGACCACCTGGTGGCTCACACCCGTGTGTGTCAGAGGATGTGGTGGGCTGCTGGTCAGGCGCAGGGTGGAGTTTGAAGGTGGCCTTCAGAGGAAGAGCAGGGAAGATTCCGGGAAGACGCTGAGGTTCCGTTTGCAGCCTTGTAGGAGGCTCTGCAGCTCCCCAGCGCAGGAAATGCGGCAGGGTCCACACGGGAGGTGTGTAAGGAGTTGGAGCCGCACTGGCAGGAGCAGGCATGTGGACACTCAGTTGCTGGTGTGGGCAGGCAGGCTGTGGAGACGACCCACTCTAGGGAGTCCTGGGCATGGGTGCTTACAGTCAGGGCTCTGGGGGTCTGCACGGAGGTGGGAGACAGCAGCCGGAGCTGGGCACTGGGCATGTAACGTCCAAGGCGCCGAGCAGAGGGGGAGATTTGGAGGGGCAGCCTGGGAGCCTGGAGAGACCGGGCACGAGGGGCCAGCTGAGAGAACAGAAAAGAGACTGCGGCTCGGCACCCCCGAGGCTGCTGAGTTTCGAAGGTTTGGAGAGGGCAGAGCCCAACTTGCAATGACTCAGGGGAGAGCTGAGTGCAGCCTGGGCAGCCCCCGGCATCCTCCCAGCCCTTGCGCCATGGAAGACCTGGAGGAGCGGTGGGGCTGGGGTCGCTTGGGGCCAGGGGAGGGGCCCACTGTCCCAGCTGGAGATCCAGGGGTCAGAGGAGCCGCCCCACTCGCCCGCCCAGTATTCCTGGTGCACACCCGCCTCCGGCCCCCGGCCACTCTCGGCCAGCTGCTATTCCTGTCCCCGTCATCCTGTATCCCATTGCCCCACTCCCATTACCAGCCTAGTGGGACCTCAACTTCCTAGACCCAAGCATAGCTCCTTCTCTTCCCCTGATGGAGAACGACACGGCATCTCAGCTGGCCAGAAATCCACTCCCCCTTTGCTCAGGCCAGAGCCCTGTAGGCACTCTCAATTCCCCTGAGGTCCTGTGAGTCCTGCCTGCAAATGTGCCCAGGGCCCCCGCGCACCCGTCTGGCACCTGAGGCTCAGCGGCGTCTCACAGTTGCTGCCTTTGCTGACGCCCGCCTGTGTTCTCCACGCCGGAGCCAGAGGGAGCCCTCAGCAGCCCCGGGTGTCTCTGCTTAGCTCCCACCACCTCTCCCGAAGTCTCCGCAGCCCCATCTCGCCCTGCACAGGCCCTCGGCCCTTCCTCTGGCTGCAGGCTGTCTGCCCTGCTGGTCCCCAGTATAAAAGCACCCTCAGGCCCGCCCAGTACTAGGGCAGATCTTTCCTTCCTGTAGGGCCACGCTCACTTTTTCCCAAGCCCGTCCTCACCTGGACGCCAGCCCTGGCCCCTGTGCCCAGCTCTGTGATTCGGAGACCGCTTTCGGTCCCCTGCACGCTCGCTGTCGTCTGTGGGGAGGGCCGGGGCCGTGTCTTGTGCTGGCTGCTGTCTCCCTGCACCTGGGAGGGTGCCAGGATGTCAAGCCTAGGAAATGGGTGTGGAGAGGAGCCCTGCCTTTGCGGGAGCTGACTGGGGCCAGTGCACTGGGCGGGAGCTTCTGTCACTCCTGAGCCCACTAACTGGGAGGGGACAGGCAGAGCAGGGCTGGGCCATTCCTGAGCAGGCACGCTGCTGTCTCTCTGGCTCTGGGGCCTCTGCCCTCTGCCTTGATGGCTCCCCACAGCCATCTTGGGCCGCCTTCTCCACCTTTGGGCTCCTGCTCCAATGTTCCCTTGTCACCAAGGGCCAGTGGAGGTGGCACGCCCCGTGGCTGCCTTACCCTCCCTGCACCCTGCATCGCACTTGTCACAATCCAAATTCTCAGCTCAGCCACTCATGCTCAGTCCCCAACTGGCATGTGCGGGGAGGTGTCCAAGAGGCCCGGGGGAGCACCCATCAGTGTCTCCAGCGCAGCAGGGGGCTGGCGTGGGCGGGGCCTGAGTCACATCTGCAGGACCGTTGGACGGATGGGCAGGACGTGTGTGCAAGGACGCAGGCTGTCAGGGCTGACACCTGGGTTGGACTCTGGGTGCTGCCAGGGGGTTGGGGAAGGAGAGAGATGCTGTGTGAGCTGTGCCTCCCCCTCGCCCTCCCGGCTCTCGGCACTCTGGGTGGGAGGGCCTGGACCAGGCCGTTTCCAAGTGGTTAAATAACGTCTGTGTGTCCTGTGGACTGCCTGCCTCTCATGGGCAGCAGCACAGCGCCTGATGGGGGCTCGGCCTGGGCACCCACTGGAGTCCCCATAGACACTCAGGGTCCAGGCTGCCCCTCGACTCCACCTGGCTGGGCGGGGTCGGTGGGTCAGGCCCCTGGAGGAGGCCTCTCAGGGAAGGTGGGCTCTGTCCGGGATCAGGGAGGCGGGGGGCAGAAGCTGAGGGACGTGGAGAAGGGTCTGGGAAGGAGGAAGAGGCGCCAGCGCGGTGAGCAGGTGCAAGGCTCTGAGGGTTGAGGAGAGGGTGGGGCAAGGCCCTTGCACCAGGCCACAGTGGCGGCCCAAATGCGGGTCTGTGGAGGCCCAGGGGGCGCCAGGCTACCCTGGAGTCATCTGATGAGGAGTCCCCTGTGGGTGTGGAGGGAGACACATCTACAAGGCCCCTGTGTGGAGTGTGTGTGCAGACACATGGGCTCAGCCGCTGCATGCAGACACAGGCTTCGTGGTCCTGCAGACACGCCTGGGCAGCTGCGCGGGGCTTCTGGGGGCGCGTTTCTCCGGTGCGAGGTGTGGAAAGTTCCACATGGCCCTGACGGGATTGGGCAAGGCCTTGCCTCAGCCCGGGTGAGAGCAGAGGGTGCTGTGTGCACACTGTCGGGAGAGGGGGCTCCCCCGGACACATGTCGAATCTTGTTGGCATTTCCATCCGTTTAATCACGGGCTCTGGGAGATGCTTGGGAAGTACCTGCAGGCCGGAGGTCTCGCCCCGGTGGGATGGGCTCCCTCCACCGGAGCACAACTGCTTGTCGGTCCCTCACCCCTGGGTGAGGTTGAGGCTCAAGTTCAGACATGCCTGTGAGAGATCAGGGAGTTTGAGGAGTTGCAAACTCTTCAAAAACCCACGACAGTCTGGTCTCAGTATTCTCCAGGGAGCAGGGACACTGACCTTCTTGTTCTGCAGGGGCTGAGGTCGCAGCTCAGAGCCCCACCCAGGCTGGAGGGAGAAGGCCAGGGGGCCAGGGGGAGGCCAACTGACCCCTCAGGAGGCGCCAGGCAGACCCCTGATGCCAGGCTCCAGCCTGCAAACATGTTGCCTTCTGGAAGCCTCTGCTGGGGCCGCCCTGCGCATGCTGTGGCACCCACCTCTCTGCACTGTCTGGAGCTCCCGTCCTAGTTGAGGAGCAGAAGGAACTGGGAGTGTGGGGGATACATGCTGGGAGGGGAGTGGGGAGTGGGGGTGCTCAGGCTGGAGCCAGAGCTGGAGAGGTGACGGGCAGAGGCGGAGGCGGGGGTGGGGAGGGGCCCGCGGGCGCCAGGGCTTTTCCAACTGCCTCCCTCTGACTCGGATCCTAACTCTGATTAGGATCAAAGGAAGCTCCATTTCCACAGAGAAGGGGACTGCACAGCCAGGCCGTGGGCTCGGGCCCAGTCTCCTGATCCCCACCAAGCCCAGGGCCCCGGGAAGTGGTCCCATCCTTGGGAGCTGGCCCCTGGCCTCAGCTTCCAGCGACCTAGCTGGGAGGGGCTGGTGGATCAGGCCTCTGGAGGAGGCCTCTTTGGGGCAGTGGGCTCTGAGCAGGATGGGGGAGGCGGGGGAGGGGGGGCGCCAAAGCTGAGGGGCTTGGAGAAGGGCCTGGGGAGGAGGCGGGGGCGCAGTGAGCAGACTCCAGGGCGGTGAGCAGGTGGAAGGCAGTGAGGGTTGAGGAGAGGGTGGGGCGAGGCCCTTGTACCAGGCCACAGTGGGCGGCTCAAATGCGGGGTCTGTGGAGGCCCGGGGAGTACCAGGCTACCCTGGAGTCATCCGGAGTCACTGGGGGTGTGGGGAGGGAGACGCGTCTACAAGGCCCCATGTGGTGCTAGACAGAGTGGGTGCTGCAGACGGGGAGTGGGCTGAGCGCCGGGGAGTAGGCCCAGCGGGCACGGATGCCGGAGTGGAGCTGGGCTTGGCCAGGTCTGCAGGGAGGAGGGAGTGAGAGGGAGAGGGCAGGCGTGGAGCGCCCCGACTGTGGTCTGCTGCCTTTGAGTAGACCACAGGTGGACGTAGGTGGTGGGTGGCTTTTGCTTGGCATTGCATTTGGGCCCGTGTCCTCCCTCCCCATAGCCAGGAGTCTTGGGAACAGGAGAGAAGCTTTGACCGTGTCCCTGCGGAGAGGCCTCCTCCAGGCACTGGTGGCCCCTAGCAGGATCCCTATGGGCTGGGGGAGGCGACAAGGGAGGGGAGCCTGGGCGGGGACCTGTGGGCTGCCTCCTGCTTGCTGGCCCCAAAGGCAGCTGACGAGATGGGGCTCACCTTTAGAGAGGGTGAAGGGCGGGAGACACTGGGCATGCCCAGAGGGGCTGACAGCGCATGGCCAGGCTGTTCTTGCAGTAGTGAGCAATTCACAGCCAGAGGCAAAACCATGCGCCCCCAGCTCCTTTCGTTCCTTCCCATCTGGTGGGACCATACTTGCCTCCGTACGGAGGATGCCTCCCTCGGAAACTTGCCCGATCTGTGCAGGGCCTGTGCCCACCCACGACAATGGAGAGCGAGCCTATGGCAGTGCCAGCACCCTATGTGACGGGCACTGCTCCCACTTCTTCACACAGTTCAGTCTCCCGGGGCCTCACAGAAACCCTCAGCGACAGGTAGAATGCCCCGCTTCACACGAGGTGACCAAGGCAGAGAGCTCAAGTGAAGACCCGGGGTCCCGCCACGGCTGGATGACAGGGCCAGGATCTCAGCCCACGTGGCCCAGGCCTGTTATGAGGCTGACTGAGAGGCAGGAGAGGAAGCCCTGGACCTCAGGAACAGCTGGAGAGAGCCGGGGAGGCTTCTGGGAGGAGGTGAGCCTGGAGACACTGTACAGGTGCACAGATGGGTGGGGTTCCAGGAGCAGAACAGCATCAACAAAAGCTTGGGGTATGGATCAGCAGCGCTGGAACAAGGCAGGAGCCGGGGCTCCCTACGGAAGCTGTGATTGCCATCTAAGGGGCAGGAGCGCCATCTTTCATGCCTCTGTGCACTGGTGGCAGAGACAAAGGTTTCAGAATGAGGGACTGTGCCCCACCCTCCCCACCACCCCTGCTGGGCCCAGGTCAGGGACCAGGCTGGAAGTGCCTTCTCCGCCACATCTCCTCTGCTGGATGAGTCAGCCGAAACCGTGGTCTTCGGAGACGTGGCCGGCGTCACTGTGAATTTTGCTGGCAGGTTTCTGTTATCATTTCCACTAAAAAACACATTCCCTTCTGGACAGCACCACATCTGCCCTCTGTCACCTGAGGCACAGCCGTGACCACCCGTGCTGTCACTTTGCATTCTGTCTTCCTATCTTGGACCCTGATAAAAAGTGCTGTGGATACCGGGAATCCAGAGGAGAGAAGTAGCGGGGAACAGAGACACGAGCTTGAAAAAATCATTTATTTCCCAATTGCATCTAAAAAGTCACTCAAGTGGCCCACATCTGTAATCCCAGCACTTTGGACGGCTGAGACAGGCAGATCACCTGAGGTCAGGAGTTCCAGACCAGCCTGGCCAACATGGTGAAACCCTATCTCTACTAAAAACACAAAAATTAGCCAGGCATAGTGGCGCATGCCCGTAATCCCAGCTACTCAGGAGGCTGAGGTTGCAGTGAGCGGAGATCGATCGTACCACCGCACTCCACCCTGGGCAACAGAGCGAGACTCCTCGTCTCAAAAAAAAAAAAATCACTCAAGACGGTTTACACATTTTAAACAGTCAACATGTGAAATGGAAATCTTTTAACAAAACCACAAAATCCAACTTAATCTGAAAGAGGACAGGCCCCATAGGATGGGAGGTGACGATGGGGCCCAGGGCCCAGCTCCCCTCCAGCTCCTGCCTGATGAGGGCAATGAGTCTTTCAAGTAATCTCAGCACTTTGGGAGGCCGAGGCTGCCCCCACCCTCCATGTTCGGGGAAGGCAGCCTGGACCCTGGGCACTGCCTGGGCTCGGGGCTGTAGTGTACCATGGCCACGTCCCCCAGGGGCTTCTGAAGGCCACCAGGGCTGGACAGCTCAGGTGGGTTTCGGAGTCTGTTTCATCCAACCAAGAGTTTCTGGGTGTCCTCTCGGTGCTGGCTGCCAGGACACCTCAGGGAACGACCTGTGAGCACCTGCCCCCGGGAGCACCTGCTCTTCCCCATCCGTCCCTGTGCCCAGGGCTTAGCGACTGTCCTCTGAGTAGTGAATCTGGATTCCCGTCCCTGGTCCTCAGCAGAGCCTGCCCAGCCTCAGTTCCTCCTGGCTGGATTTTTGTGCCAAGGCATGCAGGTCACGCCTTGTGCAAAGGAGCTTCCTGGACGCTGGTTCCAGGAGGCCTCCCAGGAGAGTCAAAGTCTCGGGGTACCGTATTTCTGGACCCTCCCAATCCCCACAACCATCTTATGAAGCGCATGTTGATTTCTTTTTTTTTCTCTCCAAGAGTCTTGCTCTGTCGACGGGGCTGGAGTGCAATGGCGTGATCTCGGCTCACTGCAACCTCTGACCCCCGCCCCACAACCGTTCAAGCGATTCTCCTGGCTCAGCCTCCCGAGTAGCTGGGATTGCAGGCGACACCACCACACCCAGCTAAATTTTTTTTGGCATTTTTAGTAGAGAGGGGGTTATACAGTGTTGGCCAGGCTGGTCTTGAACTCCTGACCTCAGGTGATCTGCCTGCCTCAACCTTCCAAAGTGCTGGGATTTCATTCCCATTTTGCAGATGAGAAAACAAAGGCCCAGAGAGGTGGAGAGATGGACCAGGTCACACTGGTGGAGATGAGACTTGGCCCAAGGACTCCTAACCTCAGAGCCCTGCTTGGTTCCCAGGGTGGTGGCATGAGGGCATCAGTAGACCCAGAAGAACCTGCTGTTCTGGATGGGCAGCCCTGGCCACTACTTCCTGCCCACCTCGTGGGAACCCCCAGACCCCAGACGTCATCATCCCCAGCTTGGCCGACAGTAGGTGCCGGGGGCTTGGACTGGTGGGCTGGGCTGAGCTCTTGCTCCCGCAAACTGCCCCTCTCTGCTCTCAGGCAGGCAGGCAGGCAGGCCAGGGGCAGGTGGGACCCTCCACACCCTCCTGGAGGGGGCCCAGCTCCTGGGTGGCCTATCCCTCTCTGACCCCTCATTTTGGAGCAAGGTCACCAGCCTGCTGCCACCCCAGGGGAATGGGTGAATCAAACAGTGAAGTCTGGGAACTGTGTTGATAACTGTGACTGACCAAGGCTAGAAAGCAACCCCATTTACCACTGACTGCTGCCCTCGCCCCAGGCCCCCAGCCTCAGCCCAGAGCTCATCTCCAGCAAAGGTGCCCCCAGGGAGGCTCCCAGCCCTCTGCAGGAGGAGACACGAGGCCCCCTGAGTGGGGGACTGCAGGATTTGCCCTGGCAGAGCACTCCGGCTCCGGCCCCCTCCAACAAGGCCCTGGGGCCCCAGTGGGGCCTGGTGTGTCCGAGGCCTGGAGGCTGGCGGGAAGGCCACCTGCTGGCGCCCTGGCTCCCGTGCACTCTTTGGGTCAGGCCCAGGAGCCCTGCACGCACATGTAGGCACTTGTGGTCGCTGCGGGCCGGGCGTGTCCTAATTAGCCCACTATCTTGGGAGCTCTTGTTGAAAGCAAAACAAACCAAAAGAGTCCTGGTTTGGCCCAGGTTCCTCCCTGCGGCTTCCGGGGGCCTCTGGTTTTGGGAGACCCCAGGCTCCTGTGCAGGCCTGGGTTAGGTCCAGGGTTTCCCTCTTCAGAAAGCTTGACTCCGGGCAGGAGCCAGGTCCCAGGCAAAGCTCCATGCCCCCAGGCAGGAAGGGAAAGGTAAGACCAGAGTCCTCTGAGCCAGGTGGAGGGGCCGCTGGAGGATGCCTGGGGAGGCCTAAGTGGGAGGACAGCGACCCAGAAAGCCCCCCACACTTCCCAGACACTCAAAGCTGCAGCTGCAAAACCTCTGCCACCCACGGGGGCTGTGACAGACGTGGGAACCACAGTCAGGGCCAGCGTGCAGGTGTCGGGATGGGGGGGTCCCGGGGAAGCAGGAGCAGAGGACAGCGTCCCCTGGGCACGAGGACAGGCCAGGTGCCCCTGGGGTGGAGGGGGCTTCGGAGGCCCCCACCCTGTGTCATTGAGCCTGAGGATCAGAGAGAACCTAAGGGAGAGGCCAACATCAGGGCCGTGCCTGGGCAGCTCTGCGGAGGAGGGCGCTGCCGAGAGAGCTTCAGGCCTGCCGTCCACCTTCTCCACTCATCAGAATTTGCACGCGGGACCGCCTGCTGCCACGGCCTGGCTCACTCCCGCTGGGCTGTGCTGGGCGCAAAGATTCCATTGGCTCTCCTCCTCGCTCGATGACTAATTCCTTGGCATCCTCTTCGGATCATTCAAGAATGTGGGCAAGTTAAAATATGAACCGCGTTATCGTGGGTCTGCATCCTGCTTCTCCCAAACGGGAGACTCGGGCTCTCTGCCCCACTGCGGTCCTGGTCTTAGGGACGGAGCAGGAACGGGAGCGGGGGGATGCTGCGGCCTGCCCTTGCCTGCTGTCCTGACCTGAGAGGCCTCAGCCGGATGGTCCTCCGACCCCGGGGTGTCCTTGCCCAGGAGGCTCAGATGAGCAGGGGGTGGGGAAGTCCTGCCGCCGCGAAGCCAGCCCAGTCTCAAACAGGGAAGCCCCTTCCAGAAAGGCCACCGCTGGTCGCCTGGAAGAGAGAGGGCACCACGGAGAGGGGAGGGTGGGCAGGCTGGCACCAGGCACCCCGGGTGGGAGGGGCCGGCTCAGGTCCCAGACTCACTCCTGGGCAGCTGGGCTGGGGGAGTGTGGGTTGGTTGCCAGCTCACTGGCTCAGCCAGCCTCTCCAGCAGCCTCTCTGAAACGACGGCACTGACTGAGGGTGAACCGCGTGTGTCATTCTGCTCTTTCTAGTAGCCGCATTCAGAAAGGTGTAAAGGAAATGGCAGAAGTCATTTAGTTATTTCCCGTATTTACCCCAACTGTGATAGTCCAGCTTGCAATCAGTAGGAAACGATGACTGGGGAGTTTCCATTCTTTCTGTGGCCCCGAGCCCTTGGAATTGGGGTGTGCTCACACACTCGGCTCTGCTCCGTCCACACTTCACACGCTCCCTACCCTGTGTGGCCAGTGGCCACTTTATCCAGGGCCCTCGGAGGCTCACGGCCCAGTAGGGGAGTCAGAGGTTTTGGGGTACCTGTGAGCCTGCCCTGCCAGAGAATGGCTGTTAACATGCTCCAACTGAGTGATGAGAGAGAACACCTGAGGCCCGGGGGCTGCTCCTGTCAGTGTGGCCAGGGCTGACCCCTCAGACCAGTGACCTCTGAGCCCAGACAGGGCTGGGGAGAAGGAGTCATGTGCAGACCAGCCGTGGAGGCCCCAGGCGGGGCCGTGGGCCTGAGGTCAGGAGCGCATCTCAGGCTCCTCAGGGGCGTCTTGGGCCTTAGTGAGGGAGTCTGGGAGGGGGGACTCTGGGGCGGGGCCTGTGCTGCGTGGCCAGAGCTTGGCACTGCCCCGTGTCGCCCCCACCACCACCTGACCCCCACATGTGCGGCCGAGGCAGGGGCCCGTCCTTTCTGGAAGGAGCCTGCCGGCAGCTCACCGGTGTGCAGACCCCAGGAGGAGCGGGACAGGCCGTTCCACATCTTCCTCCGAGGGAGGAGGTGGCTGCTTCCCCAGACCCCCCACGATAGCCCAGGAGCCAGGAGAGGTGAGGGCCACCCCTCCCTGGGATATGACGCTTTATTTTATTTGGTTTTGTTTTTTGAGACAAAGTCTTGTCCTTTCTCCCAGGCTGGAGGGCAGTGGCGTGATCTTGGCTTTCCGCAGCCTCAGGCTCCTGGGCTCAAGAGATCTGCCGCCTCGGCCCCCAAAGTGCTGGGGTACAGGTGTCCCCCCACCCCGTGATGTTTTTAAGTTGGCACCATGTTTCCAAGGCCCATCCACGCAGCAGCGTGTGGGAGCTTCCTTCTGTCTTCAGGCGGAGTAAGAGGCCATTGCAGAGACACCTGTTGCTTTCTCCATCTGCCGGTCAGTGGACTCCAGGCTCCTGGGAAGGACCTGTGGTGCAAGAAGTTAGGAAGGTGGTGGGGACCGTGACAGAACCAGGAAGGAGGCCACAGTGGTGCTGGAGAGGTGGGCAGGTCCTGTGCTGCAGGGGGTCCCCATTCCACTGGTGAGTGGGCTCCCCAGGTTGATGGCTCATGGCCAGCTGAATGGTTCCAGATGACGGCAGCTTTGGCCGAGACCTCGTGCCAAGGCCCTTGCAGTAGAGCCAGGGCACAGGTCAGACCTGGCAGCTCAGGCCTGCTGGGGGCTGTCGGCTGTCCTGGGCTGGAGCATGCAGGGAAACTGCCTGCCTGGCCTGTGGTGGCCCTGGCACAGTGGCGATGGCTTTGATGAGCACACGTCACCTGCCTCCTGCCCCTGCAGCATCCCAGGCTGAGCTGCCTCCACGTTGCAAAGCACTCAGTGGAGGACTCAGTAGAGGACTCAGAGAGGACCAAATCTCTGGACTTGCCTGGCGTCCTCCTCCGTCGGATGCCGGAGGGGCTGGAGGCCTGGGGTCCTCGTCAGGGACCTCAGTGGATGTGTGCCCTTAGACTTGCAGAGCCCAGGGCCTCTGATGGAGAAGGCCGAGGTGCAGGGAGGGGCTGAGCCTGGGAGTGCCGGCCTGGCCCCTGCGCCCTCGTGTGTGGGGCATGCACCTTTGTTTCTTGGCTTGGAGGGGACAGGCCGATGGGAGGGGAGAGTGCACTCCACAGCACGCCACAACTTCTCTGAAGAGGGGCACGGGGCAGAGGGACCCCCTACGCCTGGCTCTGCGCCTCCCTGCCCTGCAATCCCAGTTCGCCACCCGGGGTTCTCGGCCTGCGCCCTGCTGATTGCCGATGACCTCTGTGCTGTGTGCTGGGGCCACTGGATCACCCGGGACCAATCGTCCTCCCAGCCCCATACCTCAGTTTCCTCATTGCAAAATGGAGACGACCACGGTGCCCACCACAGGCTCAGAGAGGGGGTAACGGGGTTTGTTTGAGTTAGACCTTGAGCATCACAGGGAGAGAGCTGCTCACGCACCTGCAGGGAGACGCCGGTGCCGCACTCCCTGTCACCCTCCAGCACGCGCCCCCGGGTTTGGAAGAAGGTCTTCCCTTCAAGTGAGGTCTGCCCTGCCCTGGATCTGAGACACCAAGGCCGGGCCAGCACCCCTCCCTCAGCTGGGGCCTCCCTTAAGCTCCTGGCAGAGGCTGGTCCATGCTGGGGTCTGGGGCCCCACCGAGGGTGGCGCAGGGGACACACCCACAGGGGTTCCTGTTCCTTGGTGTGTGGTCCTGGCGGGGGAGCTGCGGATAGGGGCCCAGTGACAGAACCCCGAGCCATGGGGCAGCAGGGGTGGGGCTTCACCAGCCCCTGATTGTGGAGCTGCCTTTCCAGTAGGGATGAGACAAGGCCACCCACATGGGAAAACAGGGCCCAGCCCTTGACCAGGAGCCCCCACCCTATCCTACCACCTAGAGGGCCGGACCTAGTGAGGGCCCAGATCTGGTCCCCGACACCTCAGGGCACCCACGCACCCAAGCTGGGTGTGCACACCCTGCACTCAGGGCCCATCGGTGCCCAGCCCGCCTTCACCACTGCCTGGCTCCCTGGGTCTGGATCTCCCTACTCTGAGCTGTGAGGTCCAGACCCCAATGCAGGCCCGGAGCATGCAGCGGAGCCCAAGTGGGCATTGGGGCCTGGGAGCCTCCCCCCAGCCCCGACGCCTCCCCTCCAGGTGTGCAAAGAGTCGATTCCGCCCCATCAACCGCTGGGTGGATCCTCAGAAACCCTGGCACCCAGGAGGCTGATGGAGGGGAGGGCGAGGTGAATATGTCAGTTTATCCCAACGCAAGTAGTGGCCTGTTGGGATGGGGGGGAGACCAGAGGAAATATTTGGGATGACTGGAGCCGCTGGCCCTTTAAGGCTCCTGTAACAGGACACCTCCCAGACGGGACAGGAGGACTGACTGTGTGTGTTTCCCTCCCTCCTCCCTCTCCCGCGCCAGGCCCAGTTCAATTTGCTGAGCAGCACCATGGACCAGATGAGCAGCCGCGCGGCCTCAGCCAGCCCCTACACCCCGGAGCACGCCGGCAGCGTGCCCACCCACTCGCCCTACGCGCAGCCCAGCTCCACCTTCGACACCATGTCGCCGGCGCCTGTCATCCCCTCCAACACTGACTACCCCGGGCCCCATCACTTCGAGGTCACTTTCCAGCAGTCCAGCACAGCCAAGTCGGCCACCTGGACGGTGAGTTCCCCTACTCCCTGCCAGCTGCAGGCTGCGGGCTGTGGGCTGGAGAGGAGGTGGCCGTGTTTCCCGCACCTCAGGAGGCCAAGCTGGCCCCACCATCTGCTCGGGGTTCCCACCTGGCTCAGGCCGGGAGGAGCATCAGGCAGGAGGCGGGTCTCAGGGCTGGGCAGTCTGAGTGTGCCCACCCCTCTGAATGTGAGTGGCCAGAGCCAGCCAGCCTCCAAAGGGCCCCAGAGGGGATGGACTTGGCCCCACTGGTTAGGTCTCCACCAAGGTTGGCCAGCGGCTTCCCTGTGCTCCGGTGGGGGCTTTGGTTTGAAATCCTGTCCTGAGCAGAGGCAGGGGCTCTGTTGCCAAGCGTTGTGTCCGAGGCTGCCCTGGGGTCTGCAGTTGCCTCCTCCGCAGGTTGGGGGAATTGGGCACTGACCCTGGAGTGTCATTTCCATGCGGTGTGTGGATTTGGGCTTTGCCGGTGCTGACCCTGGAGGGTCATCTCCAAGAACTGGCATGCGCCAAGTAGATGGGCTGGAGCCACAGTGCTCCTCACTTTGCTGCCCTTGGGACGGCCAGGCCTGCCCTCGGGATCTTGATAACTCTGATAACATTGCCTGTGCGCACAGACAGTCTCCTCAAGCCAGGCACCCTGCTAGGGGCTTTGGGTTTAGCTAACTCCTGCACCCACCAGCAACCCACAGGGCTTACTCCATCACTGTTGCCATTTCACAGCCAAGGAGGCTGAGGCGCAGGGAGGGGAGCGCTTCGCCCAGAGTTCTGCTCATAGTGTGTGGGGGCAGCCACCTCTGCATCTGGCTCCTGACCACTGAGCTGCCCTGCCCAGATGGCTTCTGGGGAGGGGGGCTCTCAGGAGGGGCAAGGTGAAGGCTGCTCAACCCCAGCCATGAGTGGAGAGCACTCAGGAACTGGGTGGGAAAGGCAGCCCCGAGGCTTTCCGTGGCTCCCCACACCAAGGAAGGGAAAGTTGGCCCTGCCCGGCACCAGGCCGTGGCTGCAGGAGGGGCTCTGTGGGACACCAGATTGGTCCAGCCCGCTGGGCAGCATCCCCTCCCCAACAAGGCCCCACCTCCCTCGGCACAGCTCGGTGCTGGCCCCTGAAGTCTGCGCAGGGGGCTGTGTTCCCTCCCACTGTGGGGGCTGCAGAGCAAGGGCCCCTCAGGGTTTTCTTCTTTAAGAACTGGGTCCCACTGCCCTGCTGGCCATAGCTGTGGTTTTCCCACGCTCCTGGAGGGCTGAGGGGCAGGGCGGAGCCTAAGGTAGCCCGTCAGGCTCTGCAGGTGGCTGGACAGTCCTGCCAGGCTGGTCTGGGGTCTGGGATCTGGGCCCCGCCCACCCCTACCTGCGGCTGTTTCTGATTCTCACTTCAGCCATGGGCTCCCCAACTGCTGGCTCTGTGCTGAGAAGGCTTAGCCCACACTGCCGGGGCTTGATGGGGAGGGGCTCTGTGGGCTGAAGGGTCCAGGGCAGAGGACCTGGTACCTCCTCCAGGGCTTCCCGCCCCCATCCAGCAGGTACTGCAGACCCCGGCCCTAACGCCCCATTTCTCCATTTGGACATTGCTCCTCCACGCTCCGTACGGCACGGTGGTGACGAATGGAAATGTGGTACGGGTGCCGGAGCCAGCACAGCGCTCAGCTTGCAGCAGGAGCCCCGTGCATTGTCTTAATTGTGGTGGCAGTAGGCATGCTGGTTTGGGCCTCCCAAGTGAGTGGTTCTGGGCACCTGCACCCGCCTGTAGGCAAGGGGGGCCAGGACTATCCCTCCACCTTTCAGGTGGCCGGTGGGGCCACCTAAGGCCAACTCAGAGAGCCTCAGGCGTCCTCAGCTGTACACCTTCTCCCCAGGCTCAGGCTTGCTCCCTGAGTCCACTCTCTCCTCTCTAAGGACACTGACCTCCTGCCCTGGGGTTTTCGAGGCTGCTGGTTTCTGGAGAGTGTCCCCTTGGAGTCCTGGCAGGCAGCTTGTGGGAGCTCTGCCGCCCTTCCTTCCAAGGTCTGGGGATGCAGATGGGGTCTTCACCATGCTTGGAATGCACTGCACATGTCCAAGCTGATCTGTGGAGGGACGAGAGCCACCCCTTCTGCTGGCTCCCCCACTGGGGTGTCTGCCACCCCCAACCCCACCAGGTGTGTGGCATCAGGTTTCAAAGGACTTCATGGTTTTGTCTCAATTGCCTTGCCCTGCGGGATGGGGTGGTCCACTCAGACCAGGCGTCCAGGGCTGGTCAGCTGCACCAGGGGGAGGAAAAGGCTCTGTCTGGTGGCCAGCAGAGGAGCAGTGGATGGCTCCATGCTCTCTCCCTATTGGGCTCTGTGGATGCTGGGGGTGGGGTGCACCCGGGGCTCCTCCTCCGCTGCCCTGTGGATCGAGGAGGAGGGGGTGGAGGTGGGACAAATGTTGATAATGAGATTTTTGGCACCTCAGCTCTCTGGGGGGAGAACCCCCTCCACCAGGCTTCTTCCCTTGCCCAGGGAGGGGCAGGCGCGGTCAGAGCCCAGTGGAGGATGGGGCCGCCTGGCAGCCCACTTGCTCTCAGCTCTGGTGTCCCACTGTGCGGGTGCTGCCCAGACCTGCCGCCTGGGCTTGCGTCCGGCCTCCGAGCTGTGGCTCCCTGGGCACCTGGCACGCCAGTTGGCTGGTAACTGATAGATAATTCATATTTTTGTCAAGTACAATTCCACAGTGGCTGCAGCCCCTGTTCTTTCTCCCCGATCAGGAAAAACACCCTCACCAGACCCCAAGCGACCACAGCTGCTAATGGGGTCTTTGGCCACTGCTTTGCTGAGGCCCACAGTGGCTTGCCCCAGCCCCAGGGGGGCCATCTGTCCTGACCAGCTCCCACAGACATCAGATCTCCTTGAGCACCACGGGCTCTGAAGGCTGTGTTTCCCAGGCCTGCGCATGTGGGCATACACAGACACGTGCACACACACAGACAGGGTCACCCGCCCACACGCATGCACACGTGTGGATGCCCAAGTACATTATGCACACACAGGCACAAGTCAACACACAGGCACGCATGGGCATGCACAGGCCTCCCCGGTCAATGCCCAGGGTTCTAGCAACTCCCACCCCACGGAAAGCCCGGAGGAGGAGGAGGCGGGTCCTGGGTGACCGAGCAGCCGAAGGAAGGATTTGTATTTAGCCATGAGAGTATAACCAGCGCCCATTGACAGGGCAAGGCCAGCGTTTGGTGGGAGGGACCCTGAATGGCGGGAGGGGTGGAGCTGGCACCTGCCAGGGTCCCAATGCCAGATCTGCCCGTGAGCACCTGCTATTTCACCCCTCTGCCCTGATGTCCTCCTCTATAAAGAGAGGGATGGACTGCCAGCCATGGTGGGGACAAAGGAATTGGCTCCTGGGACTTCTTAGGGCAGGACAAGATACCTGGGGAGCGCTCCACACATGTGGGCTGTTTGTGTGGTGGTGACACCAGCTGCCCTTCTCTCAGTTCAACACCCTCTGCGGGACAGTGTGGAGTCAGAGCATGGGCAGAGCTGTCTGCACGGCATGGCCTGGCCTCTGAGCACTGCTGGCCACTCCTGTCCTGGGAGCCCCGAGGGTTGGCAATGGCATGGACAGCTGGTTCCAGGAGTCCCTTGGGGCAGAGAATGAACAGGAGTTCCTCCAGCTGTCAGAACAGCCCGATGTGATGGGCATCGGACGCTGTGACGCCCTGACTCAGACTCATCAGGGAAGGTGGCTGTCCTAGGTGTTTGGGAAGTTTGGGGGCGGGGCTCCGAGGTCGGGCAAGAAGGCGTTGTGTGGTTGGAAGACCTGGCCTGGCACAGCATCTGTGGGCACCTCAGGCCATGCTGAGTGACAGCACTCACAGCCCATGAGGCAGGCTGCCCTGGCAGGATGGTGAGAACACGCACAGGCGGGGTGGCTAGCTGCCCCGGCATCCCCCAGACAGACAGATGGCCTGACGCAGCCCCCTGAGTGCCCTCCCGCTGCCCGCAGACTCGGCGTCTGTGTGTGTGCGCATGCGCGCGTGTGGACGTGTGCGTGTGTGCACATGTCCGTCTTGGGGGAGCTCTGGCTCCACGTGTAGGAAAGCCCCTGCTCCCGGAGGGACATGTGGAAGGCCGGCCAGGGAAGCACAAAGGCTCTGGGCAGGATTCCTGGGGAGAATGAGGCTGAGTCAACGCTAATGGGTCTGGAGCAACCTTCCCAGCGCCTCGGAGGCTTGCGAGCAGGAGAATAATAGCGGAGGTGTCCCAACATGAACATGGTATCAGTTGCGTTATCCTAAAAGTTTATGGAATGCATGAGTGGAATTAATACCTTTTACTGGCACCAGGAGCAATTATATGTGCGTAAAGCTGAGGGAATAGTTCTAACAATGTTTATTGTGGAGATGAAACGTGGATTATTAGGGGAAACTAGAGTACTTAGAGCGAATTGCAGCATCTGCTTGTATTGTGTGGCACAGGGAGATGCTTCCAGCCGGCCTGCTCTGGCTGTAGTCAGTGCCCCGGGCTCGTGGCCCGAGATGGGGTCAGCTCTTCTCTCTCCACCTACTGGAGCAGCCAGAGGAACTCACTCCTGGGCCCTGGAGGTCACAGAACTTGGCCTTGGAGGCCCCGAGTGAGGCTGGGGAGGCCCCAGCTCTGAGCCCCTGGGTCCTGCTGCAGCCCCACCCCACACTGCCTGGCTCTTGGGGGAGAAGGAGGGAAGACCCCTTGGGGGATAAGATTCCTTCCGTAGGTGTGAGGCTGTGAGGGGAGAGGCCTGAGCCAATTTGCATTCTAGGAAGAATCATCTCCTTCCCAGGACTTGTTTCTGGTTTGGGGACAGCCCGTGGACCTAGCAGGTCCGATTAGCAGCATTGGCAGCAACATTGCCCCTGTGTGCAGGGCCTCCCACTCTCCCCATTTTACAGATGAGGAAACTGAGGCTCCCAGAGGGCATGCCAAGGTCACCTGTCAGCAAAGGGTGGAGCTGGGGCCTGGCCCCAGCAGCCTAACCCCCGATCTTGTTCTTGCAGCCCATGCGGTGCCCTCACACCGGCCCCTCAGGTCCCTGCACAGCTCGAGCTTCCCCTGCCCCCTGCCCCACCCTCTGCTCCCAGCTCTATGGGGCAGGTCCCTATGACCCATGGGGACCCCAGAGGAACCAATGATAAGGAGGTGCTGAACCCTCAGAGAAGCCTGCCTGTCCCTAGGGGAGCAAGCCTTGGACCGGGCAGTGGCGGAAGCTGGGCGGTACCTCCTGTGCCTCGTCCCCAGTGAGCCTTCTGCTGCTGTTTGCCAGTGAATCAAACTGTGACTGCGGGGTGGAGTCCCTCCCTGACTGCTTTCACTGCTTGGTTTTACTGACAAAGGAAAATCCTCCAGAGCACTTTATCCTTCAGTGCTCCTGGGCTGGCCAGCCACGCAGCGAGAAGCCAGGCGGCTGGGCCTGGGGACAGGCCTCTCCTGGTGCCTCCCTGCCCCCTCTGTCTTCGTCCCTCCCAGGCCTGGCCCCAGTGCCACCAGCTCCCATGGACAGGGGGAAAGAGAGGCCCACAGGGGAGGGCCATCTGCAGCTTCTCTTGGACCCAGTGCTGAAGCCAATATGCGGTCCTGGGTGACCTGGACCTTGGGCTGCCTGGGACTTAGGCCAAGGGGGGGCCCGGCTGGGCAGTGAGTGCAAGTTTTGCTTCCCAGGCTGGGGCTTCTACCACCCCAGGCCAGTGGTCACCTGTGGGGTTTTCTCAATTTCCACAAGTGGAAGCCATGCTCAACGTACGTGGACAGACCCTGGAGGCCCAGCCCCTGCCTCTGGGTAGAGAGCCACCTCCCCTGAGCCACCTCCAGAGAGTCTGTCCCTTTTCCCAGGAGTCTCAGGAAGAGGGGGACGGACAATTCCAGGGGGTCCCAACTGGAAAGAAAAGCGTCTTCTCTGCACTCCAGGCAGACAGCACGAGGCTCAGAGGACAGGCGGCAGCTGGGGCTGGTGTCCGCAGCCAGGGGTTATGATGAGGCTGCAGAGGCTGAGCTGGTCAGTGCTTTTTAGGGCAGAAAGACCCTTCTGGAGAAGTGAACAGCGCTCCAGGCTTCAGTGAAGCAGAGGTCAGAGGCCCATAGTGAAACTGCACCAGGGCTATCCAGGTCATCGCAAGAGTTGCAGACCCAACCCCCTCCCCCAGCCATGCCACTGGAGTGAGGCACCCAGCTCCCTGCCCCTGGCATTGGGAGACACCACTCTCTGCAGGGGGTCTGGGGTTTAGAGGCCAGAATTCTCCTTCCTCCTGGCATTTCACTGAAGATCTACAAAGTTCAGCAGAAACCTAGATTCTAGCCAACGATTACCTTAAAAGCTGAAGAGTGACCACCACAACATGTACCCAGCTTCCTCCCTCCCTCCACTGTCCACAGCTCCTCCCTGCACTGTCCACAGCTCCCTCCACTGTCCACAGCTCCTCCCTCCACTGTCCACAGCTCCTCCCTCCACTGTCCACAGCTCCTCCCTCCACTGTCCACAGCTCCCTCCACTGTCCACAGCTCCTCCCACCACTGTCCACAGCTCCTCCCGCCACTGTCCACAGCTTCCTCCCTCCACTGTCCACAGCTCCCTCCCG
>CAUYQU010005881.1:0-65071 GCA_963574635.1 Cheracebus regulus
CAGGTTCCCAGGTGGTCTCTGTGTGTGGAGGTGCTGAGTGCAGGTTCCCGGGTGGTCTCTGCGTGTGGAGGTTCTAGGTGCAGGTTCCCGGGTTCCCTCTGTGTGTGGAGGTGCTAGGTGCAGGTTCCCGGGTGGTCTCTGTGTGTGGAGGTTCTGGGTGCAGGTTCCCAGGTGGTCTCTGTGTGTGGAGGTGCTAGGTGCAGGTTCCTGGGTGGTCTCTGCGTGTGGAGGTTCTGGGTGCAGGTTCCTAGGTGGTCTCTGTGTGTGGACGTGCTGAGTGCAGGTTCCCGGGTGGTCTCTGCATGTGGAGGTTCTGGGTGCAGGTTCCCAGGTGGTCTCTGTGTGTGGAGGTGCTGAGCGCAGGTTCCCGGGTGGTCTCTGCATGTGGAGGTGCTAGGTGCAGGTTCCTGGGTGGTCTCTGTGTGTGGAGGTTCTAGGTGCAGGTTCCCAGGTGTTCTCTGCGTGTGGACGTGCTGGGTGAAGGTTCCCAGGAGCCCTGTGCATGTGGGGCCGAGGCTGCATGAGCTGTGATAGGCTCATTGTAATCTAGGCTGGGCAACAGAGCAAGACACTAACTCATAGAGAATAGAAAGGAAAAGAAGAGAAAAGAGGAGGGGAGGGAAAGGGAGGGGAACAGAGGAGGATGGGTTTGATCGTATTTTAAAAGTCCGCTTACCTCCGAGGTAGGATTAGTTAGAATGGCGTAACAGAAAATTCTGGTGTCAGGGATATCTTTCTCTTAATTCTACCATAAGTATAAATTAGGACAAGTTTTCTGAGCAATTTGTTAATTTTTTAAAAACCTCCTTAATTTCCTTATCTATCAAGCAGGATAACTGAACATATATCAAAGTATTTAGTGTGAGGATTAAGATGTACATCAAACACTTGGAAGCATGTGTATCCCTGACCTTCACAAGCACTTGCACAATTTTTTCCTCTGTGATCTGCAGGCACCTTGACTCCTACATCCTCCACACAGAGAACCGTGGTTGGCTCGTAAGAGGTTCCTAGTGAAGAAATGGTCATTCGATCTGCACTGAACACGCAAGTTATGACACGTGTGTGGCTATTAAAAAGCAAAAATCATTATGGAGGGTGACTGTTCAAGAGTCACTGGCAGGAAAAATTCATGCAAATTCTCACTTTTCAGAGTAATTTCAGAGATCAACTTAATAATGAGAAGACTAGATAAAACACTGAACGTAGAGAATACAGAAACCCTGAACTAGAGTCGGATTTAGTGGCCACCTGTCACCATGGCCTTTGATTGTACACAGAGCCAAACACATTTGCCTGACTTGGGAGATGGATTTGGAGCCCCCAGCCAGTGCTGGGCTGGGATCCAAGTGTCCCGGCTCCAAGTCTGACACCCGTGCAGTTTCACCTGGGTGCTCCAGCCTCAGCCTAGATCACAACCACAGCCATTGCAGACTCCCAGAACCACAGTGGCAGGCACCAGAACAGTTCTGTCGCTGGGTGGGAGTGTGAGCTTTGAGGGGTGTAGTCCCAGGGACGGTGTGGGCTTTGTGGGCTGTAATTCCAGGGACGGTGTGGGCTTTGTGGGCTGTAATTCCAGGGATGGTGTGGGCTTTGTGGGCTGTGGTTGCAGGGGCAGTGTGGGTTTTGTGGGCTGTAATTCCAGGGATGGTGTGGGTTTTGTGGGCTGTAATTCCAGGGATGGTGTGGGTTTTGTGGGCTGTGGTTCCAGGGTCAGTTGGGGTTTTGAGGTCTTTGATGCTATTCTTGCTGGCTTTGTTCTTCTGACACTGTGAGGCTGAAGCTGCACCCTGGAGATGCTGATGTGGAGGTACCAGGTGGCTCCCAGGCCACTCCTCTCCTCCGGTTGGGTGTGGGAATCAGGCCCATGGGGCAGTCAGTCTGACCTGTCCCCAGCCACACAGGGCCAGGGGCTTCCCGCTCTTCTCTGATGGGACCCCGGGAGGGGAGTACCTGCTTGGGCTCTGTGTGCTGCCGGTGGAGGTCAGGAAGCATGGAGGATGTGGGTGTCACCAGCGGGTGAGGGGCCCCTCCTGCTGGTGCTGAGAGGCGGGTGGGGGCTCCCCGAGCCCTGTGGTGGTCAGGCCTTGTCCCTGGGAATGGGCATTCTGGAACTCTGGACAGGGACGGCAGGCTTTCTGTTTTGGTTTGGGTTTGTTATGCCTGTGCGTTGGGGTAGTTCTGAGAGGCAGGTCTCCCTGGAGCTGGAGGAAAGATCCGTCCAGGGCACCCACTGCAGAGCAGTTCTGCAGGTCCCGAGGGTGTGGTTCATCTGCCTTTCCATCTTCCACGGCCTTTTACGGTTGCCTGTTGAATTATTTCCAGGGTCTTTAGTTGTATTTATGTGGAAAGAGCAGAGCAAAGCGACTCGATGCAGTCTGCAATTTTCTGGAACCACGTGAACTGAATGTATTTTAAAAGAAAGTTCCACCTTTGAAATTATTGAAAACATATACTACTTAAAGCTAAGTGCATTCAGTGGTAGAAAGAAATGTGACAAATATTTTCACAATAAAAGCAATTGAAGATGTTCTGTACGTTTCTAATCTATAGTTAAACAAATTGTTAAGGTAGTAATAGTCTGATTTCTAGTAATACATTATTTTCAGACCTCCATCACTCTGCAAGAAATGAATGCCAAGAAGAAAATAAAATTATGTTTTGAACTACTAATACAAATAAAAATAATTCTATGTAGAAAGGAGATTCTAAAGGGAGCAGTTTCTTCTTAACCATGGCTGCTCCATAACTGGACACCCCAGATTCTGTGGTGTCAATGGTGACCACCTTGGAGAGACCACCCCTGAAGTGGAGCCTCAGAGGCCAAACCACCTGCTCTGTGTCATCCTTCAGCACTCAGATTGTACAGCAATCCTCCCACTCTTCCATGGGCTCCTTTGTGGATTTTTAGTGGGGAACAGGCAGGGAATGTCTGCCTTCCTGAGTAGTGAAGACCTGCCCTCCATCATAAGACATGGAAGGCTTGAAGTTACCCAGGAGCACAGTCCCTGTAGCTGGGGCTCTGGGCCACCGGTGGAAACGCTGGCACTGCCTACAGTTTGCTTTCCCACCAAGAGCTGATCACGTACACCTCGGCCATCCACACATTCATGCATTGAACAAATACTTACCAAATGCCAAATAGATGCCAAACATTGCTGATAAGCAAGTAAAGAAAGCGCACTTTGTCCCTGCACAAATAGGGGAGGCTGACAGCCCATCAATGAAGAAGACAGTGGCCGTGCAGCCGCCGTGGGCCGCAGGGTGTTGGCTGTTGTCAGCTGGAAGCCGCCAGCCTTCCCTCCCCTGCAGACGGTTGCCAATGACAAATGGGAACACTGCAAATGTGCAGATTAACTCATGGGGAAATGTTCAAGAGCAATTTTAAGGCTATTCTTTCAGTTCTATAGAAATTATACATCTGATCATAACAAACATGTTTGCAGCATCTAGGAGAACTGTAAATGGGTACATTTCCTCACCACGGATGGACTTAGGTCCAAAGCCAGGGCAGTCTGGCCCTCAGGGTCTTGCAATTTGCTCTTGCATGAGCTAGAGGGACCTCTGCTGATTACAGCGTTTCCTCCGGTGATGAGAATCGCTACCATTCAGAAGAACAAATCTTGTTAATAAGCACAGAGGGCTAGTGTCGCTTTTACCTTCAGCAAAGGAAATGGGCACCATTGTGCCTGCAGGCTATGAACCAAGACACCCCGCTGCTGGCTGTGAAATGATTGAGGATAACACCCATCCCTATGTTGCTGGTACTTGGCATGATCCTTATATATAGGAATATCATAATAATTTTTTATATAAATAAATTAATATGTGAATCCAAAATCACATATAGTTACACCAGATCTAAATTCAGTGTGTTAAAATTTATTCCTATATTTTGCCATGAAAATATATTTCTTTGAAAAATAATTGCAAGCTTTGGCTTTCAACGCTGACTCATTCTGTAAATGGAGAAAATGAGGGTATATAAGTTGCTTCGGCATCGAAGCAGTGGTCCACGTAACAGCACCCAGGAAACAGAGTGGAAATCTGCTGCGCAATGCTACGCTAAAAATCCATATCCCACAGCTGCATTCTGGGGCTACCACTTTATTTTAAAAGTTAGATAAACAGGAAAAATGTTCATATTACCCTAATATCATTTCCATTTCCACCCCGAGACATAGCAAATATCTTCTGCACATTAACAACACACCAAGTGCAAATGTGATCTTTGGTCAATGTCAACAGAGCCAATAACGCATCAAAGCCACCCTGTGGCTTTAATTAAAAGAATAAGAATCTGGATTCATCAGAGGTGAAGGCACAAGTTAATTACTCAATGCTCTTTAGCATAACTCAAGTCGAATATCAGAGAGGGGCAATCCTTGGATCTGGGTTCCTAACGCCACTTGACCCCAAAGATCAGCTTGCCCTCTGGGACTCTTTCTCCAGAAATTTCTGAACGGTAATTATATCCTGAAACAATGAAAAGGAGCAGATGTCTCCTGGCTCTTCCCAGCACATTCCCTTGCTGTGGTCTGGCTCCCCACGGCCAATGTCTACGAGAGCAGCTCTGTAGAGGGGCACGTCTGTGGATCTCACAGTCACAGCATCCCGTCCTAACGACAGAGCCACCCGCGGCCAGGGCTCTGGGGATAAGGGAGCCCTTCCCCCCGACTCCTTGTGCCTTTTCTCGTTTTCTTGTCTCACTCCTCCCTGCAGGAAGTGGCTTAAATAGGATTGATCAGATGAGAAGTTTCAACCTCCTTCCCTCTCCCTCAGACTGTTGCCAAATGACAAATGGAAACATTGTAAATGTGTAGGTTAACTCATGGGTAAGTGTTCAAGAATAAATTTGAGGCTATTCTTCCAGTTCTAGAGAAACTATACATCTGATCAAAACAAAAATATTGGTGGTATCTGGAAGAACCATAAATGGGCGTGTTTCCTCACCATGGACAGGCTTAGATGCGAAGGCCGCCCTGCTTTACTGAGAGGTGGTGAGATGGCTGTGGCTGTTTCATTTTTCTCTTCCATGTATGCTGGTAAACTGATCAAAAGCACAGGTCACATGGGAGTAAGTTGGAGCGTGTTTCTCCACCTCTATCTCCATCTTCGTCTCTATCTCTATCTCTATCCTTAATCTGTATCTCCACCTCTGTCTCTGTTCTATATCGCCATCTCTACCTCTATTTCCCTCACTATCTGTAACCCTGTCTCCATCCCTATCTCTATCTCTTTCTCAAGTCTATCTCTATGTGTCTCCCAAATCTACCTTCATCTCTATTCCTATCTCCATCTCTATTTCTAGCTCTGTTTCAATCTCTACGAATTCCTATCCCCATCTCTATCCCTATCTCCATCCACATCTCCATCGCCATCTCCATCTCTATCTCCACCATCTCCATCTTCATCTCTATCTCTCTCTATATCTATCTCTATATATCTCTATATCCATCCCCATCTCTACCTCCATCTCTGTCTCTATCTTGATCTCCATCTCTCTCTATCTCCATCCCCATCTCTATCTCCATCCCCATATCCATCCTCGTTTCCATCTCCATCCTCATCCCCATCTCCATCTCCATCCTCATCTCCATCTCCATCCTGATCTCCATCCTCATCCCCAACTCCCTCCTCATCTCCATCTCCAACCTCATCCCCATCTCCATCTCCATCCTCATCCCCATCTCCATCCTCATCTCCATCTCCATCCTCATCCCCAACTCCATCCTCATCTCCATCTCCAACCTCATCTCCATCTCCAACCTCATCTCCATCTCCATCCTCATCCCCATCTCCATCTCCATCCCCATCTCCACCCTCATCCTCATCTCCACCCTCATCCTCATCTCCATCCTCATCCCCATCTCCATCCTCATCCCCATCTCCATCCTCATCCTCATCTCCATCCTCATCTCCATCTCCATCCTCATCCCCATCTCCATCCTCATCTCCATCTCCATCCTCATCTCCATCTCCATCCTCATCTCCATCTCCATCCTCATCCCCATCTCCATCCTCATCTCCATCTCCATCTCCATCCCCATCTCCATCCTCATCTCCATCTCCATCCTCATCCCCATCTCCATCCTCATCTCCATCTCCATCCTCATCCCCATCTCCGTCCTCATCCCCATCTCCGTCCTCATCCTCATCTCCGTCCTCATCTCCATCTCCGTCCTCATCCCCATCTCCGTCCTCATCTCCATCTCCATCTCCATCCCCATCTCCATCCTCATCTCCATCTCCATCCTCATCCCCATCTCCATCCTCATCCCCATCTCCATCCTCATCCCCATCTCCATCCTCATCTCCATCTCCATCCTCATCTCCATCTCCATCCTCATCTCCGTCTCCATCCTCATGTCCATCTCCATCCTCATCTCCATCCTCATCTCCATCTCCATCTCCATCCTCATCTCCATCTCTGTCTCCATCTCTCTCTATCTCCAACCCCATCTCCATCTCCATCTCTGTCTCTATCTTTATCTCTATTCCTAACTCCACCTGGTCTTGGTTACTATAGGTTCAAGCTCAATGTCTAATCTCTCTTTATTACCTTTTTGCTATTATTCCTTCATACATATTACAATGAAAAATACCACGAAGTCCTAGGAGCAGAAGTCAGGCACTCCTGGATGACATAGTAATATCATCAAAACCCCTCAAATGACATCAGTCTCATGTTGGCTTGGAATTAGAGATCAAAACAAAGATCTAATGAGCAAGGACTCACACACACATGGATCATTTCAGCACCAACCCACTATGACCTCCAAAGGTCAACACAAAGTGAAGGGTCAAGAAATGTGCATGAACCCAGATGAGGAAAGAAAGAAAGAAAGAAAGAAAAGAAAGAAAGAAAGAAAGAAAGAAAGAAAGAAAGAAAGAAAGAAAGAAAGAAAGAAAGAAAGAAAGAAAGAAAGAAGGGAAGAAAGAAGAAGAAAGGAAAGGAAGGGAGGAAGGAAGGAAGGAAAAAGGAAAGAAAACAAGAAGAATGGTGTCACCTCTTTAGAATATGTATTGAGGCCTCTTTTCAGGCCTTGTTTTAATCTCTTAAAAATTCCTCTAAATGAGAAGCATTCTCCGGCTTGCGTTCCCTAGAGGCATCTGTAGTGGACCTCTGCTGTTTTCAATGCTCAAAGTCCACCCATCCTTCTGTGGGTATCAGTTTCCCAATCCGTGGAGATTACTGTGTATTCAGCTACAGTGACTGGTTCGGAAATGATCAGGGACCTTCTCAGATCCAAGAAGGCCCATGAGTCTGTTGTCCTGGGCCCTGGAGATGCCTTTCCAAACCACACATCCACCTGCACTTTTCAATTACATGTGTTAATATGTGCTCTTCCTGTAGCAGAAATGAACTCTTCACTTCAAGAAAAGGGAACAGAGCCATTTCCAAGGACAGAAATGAATTATACATGAAATAGAAGGTGGAACCCAAAGTTCTTTCTGAATTTTTATAACTGGCTTCATCACTCACCCAGGTGCCAAAGCCAGAAACCTGAAAGTAAGCTCTTCTCCTCTCCCCGATTTTCTCTGCTTCAGCAACAGCTTTGGAGTCCACACCCTCTCTCTTCCTGCAGAACCGTTCCTGAGCCTGGGCCACCGTTGTGGGAAAATGCCTCCCATGTCCTGTGCTGCTCTCCTTGCCCTAAGTCACCTCCTCCAAATTCACATCTGACCACAGCTCCTGCTGGTGTTAGCGATCCACTGCCCTCAGAAAGGCCCAGCCTCTATCAAAACTCAAAAGCCCTTCAAGAATAGGCAGCCACTTCTTTCTCCCATCCCCCCGTGACCATTTCCTGCTTGCTTTCTATATTGTACCCAATTCTTGAGAAGGCCATGCAGCCCCTCCTCCAGGCCTCCGTGTTCCTCTTCCGGACAAATCCCTCCCACTTTCCCGTCACCTGGCTGAATTCTACTCACCTGGCCAATCTACCTTCACAGTCTCTTCCTCTGCTTCAGAACCCCAAGCCTGAGTTGGCTGTGTGCCCACATCCCCCTCTCCTCTCCTAAACCACGTCATAACATCTGCCCGACTCCTGAGCAGGCTTCCTCTAGCCAAGTCATTGAAAGTGCAGCACTGTCCTGATGCATAAAGGGCTGAGGGTTAAAATAATGAGCTGGGGACCATGATGAGCTGAGAATGCAGGACCTTCATTCAGGTGTAACAATTCTACACACACCATGCTCATCAAAAAGCTGTCATGAAACAAACACCACTGGAAGACGGACAATGAGAGATCTCTACTCTGCAAGAGAAGACCACGAGACCACGAGACCCAGGACACCACGAGACCATGAGGCCCACGAGACTGCAGCCTCGTCTCTGCTCTCCACCACAGAGCTGCTGGCTCCTGAGCATAAGCCTGGTACATGATTGGTGCTCTATGTGTTTCTTGGAGGCAACTGGGGATCTTTGGCTAACAGGGAAGAATTACTAATGTAGCAAATTTATATTTTTATTCAAAAGAATATACTGATTAAAAGAAGCACATTTCCTTTACCACAAGGCATGACAGGAAGATTATTAAAATGGAAGTCAGGTTCTCTGCTACATTAGACCATGTGCTATGAAGTGTACACATTTTAAGGACAGTGTTCAGTGAGTCTTGGCACTTATATATACCATACCCAATAATTCCCTTCACTCCAAAAAGTTTCTTCAGTTTTCTTTACAGTCAACCCTATTCCAGAAGCAACCGCTATTATGCTTTCTAACAACTTCAACTATGTTTTTACTTTCGTGAACTTCACGTCAGTGGTATTACATAGAATGTGATTTTGAATCTGGCTTCTTTTGTTCAGCCTGTGTATAAGATTCACCCATGATTCTTCTGGTACCAATAGTTTATTCTCCTTAATCAGTGAGTAATATTCCATCACATGAACACATCTCAAATTGTTTATTTTTTATCTTGATAGAATTTACATCTGTTTCAAGTTTTTGGCTATTATGAGCAGATATGCAACGAATACTCATGTACAATTATTTTTGTAGGAACGTATCTTCATTTCTTCTAGGTCAATGTTCAGGAAAGGGAATTGTTGGCGTAAGGTAGGGCCCACTAACTCTTAAGAAATTGCCAAACCGTTGGGCAAAGTGGTCGCCCTCGTTCACGCTACCGGCAGGTGTCTGGTAGTTCCGCCAGCTCACATCCTCTCCAGCATGGGCTTTGCTGGGCCTTCTCCCCATATCCTGTGCCGTGTGTGGGTGGGTATGCTAGTCCATTTTCACACTGCTGGAAACACATATCTGAGACTGAGTAATTTATTTTTAAAAAGTTTCATTGATTCACAGTTCCACATGGCTGCAGAGCCCTCAGGAAACTTACAATCATGGCAAAAGGGGAACCAGGCACATTTTACGTGACGGCAGGTGAGAGAGAAGAATGAGGAAAAGAGGAACTGTCAGACCCTGTGAGAACTCATCACCATCACGAAAATAGCATGGGAATAACTATCCCCACGATCCAACTACCTGCCACCAGCCTCCTCCCACAACCCCTGGGGCTTATGGGGATTGCAATTCAAGATGAAATTTGGGTGGGAACACAAAGCCTGACCTCATCGGGGAGACAGTGCATCCATCACCATGGGGTAGTTTCCTTTTCTTGAGTACTGGTGGTATTAAGTAGCTCTTCAGGATTTCATCACAGCTGCTTAGGTGACAACAAGGAAGTGAGGAATATTCTGCTGAGAAGAGCCTGCATGGTGCATGGTGGAGAATGTTAAGGGACCGGTGCTGAGGGGCCTACATGGCACATGATGGAGGGTGTTGACGTGTGATCTGCTGGGCAGGAAGGGAGCTGGAAGTTGAGAACGTCAGTGAGGCTCACAGTGGAATTTTATCACTCTTTGGCAGATGAGATGGGAGACGAGGCTCAGAAGAACTGAGCTACAGATCACAGGTTCACAAGTGTAAACAGCAAGCACTATTTGTCTTTCTGTAAAAGGGTTTTTCAGTCAAAATTGGGGTGTACTTTGGCACTGACTCTGTGATAAATGAGAGCTTTTAGGTTCTTAGTGTTTCACGAGCAGCCTCCTCCTGGGGCCTCCCGTCGTCTCCATGCCTATGAAGCAGACGGCACGCCCTCTTTCTCAACCTGCAGCCATTTTCCATTTGCAAGTGACAGGCAGGACTCGAGTAACTTTTATGCACAGAGGATATTTGACATTGGACTCATAAAGGTCCAGGTGACACTCGTGCTGCCGGGATGCGGAGTGAACCCTGATTTTAGGTGGTCATTTGTCATTGTCCTCAGAGGGTTCTTAGGACATCCCACACCTGCAACAAGTTATAGGTCCACAGTCAGGGCCAGCTCAGCTGAGTGGCCCAGTCATTCCAGTGCTCCTAACAGGACTGCCCTCCCCTCCTGTTAAGGCAGAGCCCAGGTGCGGCTGTGACTGCACTGGCAGTGGGTGAGGTGCCAGGTTTTGTGTCTCCTGCACATGGACGGGCCGTGAGACCTGGCGCAGTGGCCTTGGGACATCAGTGGCATCTCCCAAGGCTGGCAAGCTGGCCCTGAACCCACTCCTACCTGGCTGCAGGAATTGAGGAAGGGCCCTCCAAGATACAAGAGTCAGTCCTGGAATTGGAATGCTTCCTGAAGACGCACAGCATTGCGGAGGGAACCACATGGCCACTCGAAGACAGCAATTGAGGAGAACTGCAGGAAGAAATAAAAGCAGGAAAGAGCGTGAAACTGGAGGTGAAAAGTCAACGAATCTGTCCCAGGCCAGTTGTCCGGCTTCGCCACAGTGACTGGGTTAGGGCCTCTCTTCAGTTCAGCTACCCGCTCTGCCTGCAGAAAGAGTTAGCTGGCAGCTCACAAACAAACAGCAGATTATCGGTCACTTGTGGTTAATGGTGAACTTTTAACCTAAACAATAAGTAAAAGCTGGTTAACTGCTGGGCATCTGGTTCCTAGCCAGCGCTCCTCCGTGTTTTCAAGGGGCGGGCTCCGCCTGCGGGACATTCCCAGGGTCTCAGACACGCCAGTCCCAGGAAGTTGCAAGGATCCGGGGAGGGGCACCGACCTGGACAGAGCACAGCTGCGGCTCCTCTTCAACACTCACAGTCATTTCTCACCAGGTTTTCATTTTCTAAGTACAGATTTATTTTTTAACAGGTTTCAGCAAATGACCCAGAATCATTACACTAATTTTAAGAACTGTTACTTAAAAGTTGTTTTTATATATATATATAATTCTAGTGTAATGTTTTGTACTTTGGCTGTAAAAACTGATGAAAATGAAAAAGAGTTTCAAATGGTAAGACTATAACACATTACATTTGAACTCAAATCGGTGTTTCATTAATCTCATCTTTGATGACTGCAGGGATAATACTTTTTAACCGGGTGTTCAGAAAGACAGAAATCTGCATTTTCCTCCCTGATTCCTCTCCTTGTCTGCTCTCTCTCACGGACCAGCCATGCTGTGGGGCAGCCACGGGAGATTCCTGACACACAAGGTGCAGTGAGGGCGCTCAGGAGCTCTGTCCAGGTAAGTCCCTGTAGGGGCGAGGGTGGTGGGTGCTCTGTCCAGGTAAGTCCCTGCAGGGGTGAGGGCGCTGGGGGCCCTGTCCAGATAAGTCCCTGCAGGGGCGAGGGCGCTGGGGGCTCTGTTCAGATAAGTCCCTGCAAGGATGATGGCGCTGGGGGCTCTGTTCAGATAAGTCCCTGCAGGGGTGAGGGTGCTGGGGGCTCTGTTCAGCTAAGTCCCTGCAGGGGTGAGGGTGCTGGGTGCTCTGTTCAGCTAAGTCCCTGCAGGGGTGAGGGTGCTGGGGGCTCCATTCAGATAAGTCCCTGCAGGGCTGAGGGCACTGGGGGCTCTGTTTAGATAAGTCCTTGCAGGGGTGAGGGTGCTGGGGGCTCTGTCCAGATAAGTCCCTGCAGGGGTGAGGGCGCTGGGGGCTCTGTCCAGATAAGTCCCTGCAGGGGCAAGGGCGCTCAGGAGCTCCGTTCAGATAAGTCCCTGCAGGGGCGAGGGCGCTGGGTGCTCTGTTCAGATTAAGTCCCTGCAGGGGCGAGGGTGCTCAGGAGCTCTGTCCAGGTAAGTCCCTGCAGGGGCGAGGGCACTGGGGGCTCTGTTGAGATGACCCCTGGGAAGCCTTCTCTGGGCGTGCAACACATTCACAGTGCACTTGTGATGTGGGTCACACACTTACTATACGTTTAAGCCCTGAGCTATTAGAAAAATCAGCTCCCTTTGGGATAAGGCCAACAACTACAGTGTGTCCTGCATTATTCAGAAGCCTCGGTTCTGTCACAGAGCGCTGTTTTACGATAGGGCTGTGGGCGCCTGTGGCGATCAGCCCTGTCGTTAGGAAGCAGTCCATTCGGTAAAGACTGGATTGTGTAGTGACTCACGCAGTCTATCAGCTGGGGCATAAAATGCAGTCATTTGAAGCTCTCATTCTGTCCTCCAGGAAGATACAGTCTTCACACGTAACACACTGTGAAAAAGGCATAAACCTTTTATTAACCCAGTTTCACAATGAACATCGATTCTTACTGGTTTCACAATATAATGAAGAATTCATAATCGGTGCAATTAGCCTGTTGTGCTGCTAGAAGAAGATTCATGGCGATAAGATGATTTTTAATTAGATGCAACATGGCGCAGGCCCAGCCCGCCCTTCCCGGCTGCGTCTTCCCGCAGCTCTGCCTGTGGCGGTGGCCGCCAGGCACAGGTGTGATCCCAGGGTGCGGCCGCGCGGCCCCTGGAGAAGCCCGGAACGCAGAGCCTGTGCTCCCTGGCCTCAGAATCGAACCCCTCGCTCCTGCGCTCTGGCATCCAAAGAATGGTTTTTCTTCCCTTAGATAATCGTGAATTTAGTCCAAGGCAAAATTAGATTTAAAAATTTACAGTCACCAATAGACCAAACTTCATACTTTGAAAATAGCAAACATCTAACGAAGACAAAATAAACCTCCCCTCAAAAAAACATTTCCCGCTGTTTACTTTTCATCTCAGGGACTCACCTTCCCTGAGCCTCGATCTCACGGCTCCCCCCACCCCAACACGAACGTGCGGACGCTGGACGAGTAAGTGGGTGTCTCTCAGTAAGACGGCCTGAGTCCCAGGGGCCCACCCCAAGGGCAGAGGCCCACTTCGTGTAAGACGCTCCCGGGGCCGCACGCGGCTCCGGGCACCAGACCTGAACCTGCTTTTCTCAGAAACCAGCAACAAAAACGCTGTGAAAATGCAGATGCCGCTGGATCACGAAGACGCACCGACTGTTTCCTTGGTTAGATTAATGTTAGCCAAAGGAAGGACGGAGAGCTGGTACATTTTGAAGAGGCACGAACGGTGTGTGAGGAGGTCGGGGGCTGGAACCTGCGCCTGCGGGCACGTCAGGAAGCGGAGATGCCAGCAAGATGCGGACAGAAGCCTTGAAAACAGACCCGAGGGGAGCGTGTCGCTGGGCAGGCCCGGCCACTCTCCATGTCTCCTCCTGTGCAGGGCGTGAGCGTGGCCTCCATGGCATCTGCGCAGATCACAGGGGCTTGGTGGCATTCCCACTGTCACAGACTGGACTCAGGCACGCAGGAGCCCCGCCTGCACTGTTCCTGGAGGTCGGTGGAGCTGTGGGAGGCCGGCCGTGGCCCCAGGACCTCGCTCCTGTGGTGAACCAAGTCTGCCCGTCCGCCTTCCCGGGGCACCTCTCCATCTGCAGCATGTGGCCGCTTCCTGGTCACGGTGGGGCACGGGCTGAAGCTCGCGAGTGAAGCCACTCCACTCTCTAGGAAGCCACGTGGCTCTGGACGGAGATTCTCATGCTGCCCCCTCACCTCTAGGGCAAGGGTCTCGGGAGAAGACGGCACAGGAGCTCAGGCCTGACAGGGACACGTAGCCTCTGACAGCGGAAGAGACATGGCGCACGTGGAACGGAGGCTTCCGCCCAAGCTCGTCTTCACCTCATGCAGGCAAATCCCAGTGCTGTGTCTGGGTTCAAATCCCGCCTCTGCTGCGGAAGTGGGCGGCCGTTCGAAAAAGATCCAACACTTCGGTCCTTCAGGTTACCTAAGCCCCACACTGCTGTGGAGAGAGCACACGTGGAGCTCAGGACAGCTGAGCACGTCGAGATTCCTGGGGAAGCCCGGCACCCACCCACGAGCCTCGCCCTGGAGTCTTTTCCTCTGTATCCTCTGTAGACCCTTCATAATAAACCGGTGCACATAAACAACAAAGGAGAACCTACTGGGCGCTTTGCACAGAGGCCAGTGCATAGTGAATGCTGGGTAAATGCTGTTATCAGCCACTTAAAAGTATTGGTGGGCCGGGCGCGGTGGCTCAGGCCTGTAATCCCAACACTTTGGGAGGCCAAGGCGGGCAGATCACAAGGTCAAGAGATAGAGACCATCCTGGCCAACATGGTGAAACCCCGTCTCTACTAAAAATGCAAAAGTTAGCTGGGCGTGGTGGTGCACACCTGTAGTCCCAGCTACTCGGGAGGCTGAGGCAGGAGAATCGCTTGAACCCGGGAGGCGGGTTTGCAGTGAGCCGAGATCGCGCCTCTGCACTCCAGCCTGGTGCCTGGTGACAGAGTAAGACTCTGTCTCAAAAAAAAAAAAGTCTTTAGTATTGTGTGCCTAACTCTGAAAAGCAAAACAAGCAGGTATCTTTTCTGAAAAGACACAAGTCCGAAGACAGCCAAGATGCCTGAGAAGGGTGAGCAGAGGCCCCCACAATGGGACTTCAGGGACTGGGGGCATCCTGTTTCTCCACAGGGCTCTACGATCCTCAACAGGGGCAGGAAAAGACTCCTTTGGCTGGGATTCTGAAAATCGATTTTGTGGGTGATGATTTGTTACAGCTGCAGCACCATCCTTTTCACTTCACAACACTCAGAAACCTTCTGAGTATTTCCTAGAAGAATTCCAGGGAAACGTCAGCCATCAGAAAGGCTAACGGGAAGTGTCTGCCCTCTCCGAGTGAAATGATTTATCACCGTGGTTTCTCATTCTATTACAGAAGCTAATGTTAAGTTTGGCATAAGTGTGAACTCTGTTTTTGAAGGGCTATCAATTAAATAGAAACAGTTTACCTGCAAATTAAAATATAATGCACAAAGTTCTTTAATTACCTTTAATTTCACCTCAATTTCAGTATTGTGTGTGCATTTTGAGAAAAATTAGCTGCTTTTTAAATAATACATGTAAAAGACTCTTTTGGAAAAAAAGCTGCTTAAACCAAGCATGAACTAACCGCTTTTGAATACATGTCTCAGAACAAGCGCTGGAATAGTTGGAGTGGGATTTAAAGACGTGCGAGTGGGATTATTCCTGCACAGACCTTGGCCTCCCTGGGTTGATAAGATGTGGACAGACACAGCATCCACAGTGCAGGCTGGGCCCGTGCCAAGGGAGTGTGCAGGACAGCTGCTCAGGCTTCAGTCTGCAGAGGAACTGCCTGGCACCCTTGCTAACAGGCAGATTCCGAACTGTGGATCTGTGGATCAGTGGATCTGAGGAGGTGTCGAGGGGATCCCCACTAGCCAATGTGGGAAACGTGAGCGACGAGACACAGAGAACCCTGTAAGTGAAGGGAGGTGAACAGCAGAGACGAGAGCCACACGGTGCCGAGGTCACAGTCGGAGGCCTGGAGGTGCGAAGGCCAGGGCCTCACCTCGCTCACCACGCTACTCCATGACTTGGGGAGGTGGTCCCCTCTCCAGGGAAGACTGTCCATGAGTCTCTCTGTGATTCTCCAGGTCAATATCCAAGTGATTGGCACAGTTCCCTCCTGAAATGCCCCTGCCACTATCCACACCAGCATACGGGCTGAGGAGGTGGTCATGGAGGGGCAACTTGTGGGGAGAAGACTAACACTGACTCAGCCCTGCACACAGCTGTGGGGGGAGCTCAGGGAGACTGAAGACCCAGCCTTGCACACAGCTGTGGGGGGACCTCCCAGTGACTAACCAACCCATGGCACAGTAAACTCAGTGTGATGGTCATTTCGGCGTCCGCTGGGCGGGGCTGCAGTCCCAGTTTCACCAAACGCTCGGTGAGGCCTTGCTGTGACAGTATCTGGCAGAAGTGACCGCTTCTGAGACGCTGATCCTTGACAATTTCCCTGCTTCTCATACTTTCCTTATGAGTGGACGTGGAAATGCTCTTTAACTGTAAAGCACAGTTTCGATGTTACTTATAGGACAGAGAGTTCGCGCCACAGTGAACAGGGTGTGTGGAGGCTGGCCTGGAAGTCGGGGCCGTCGGGAGGGTGGAGGGAGAGAAGGAAACAGGGCAGAGCCCGGGGTGCTCACAGGCCGCCCCACCGCGCCCGTCCTCTGAAGAGCGAGCTTCTGCCTTTGCGGCTTTCTGCCTCTCACAGCTCCCACGAAGGCCGCCTGTAAGTGGCCGTGGAGCTTCCACACACAGCCCTGAAACGATCGGCGTACTGTGTGGACACAGACCGGCGCTGCGCCCCCTCTGGGCCTCGCCGGGACGTGGTCAGGGTGGTGAGGGCAGCACGCGGAGCTCGGAAGGGCACCTGAACCCTCTGTCTGAAAATGTCTGTGGAGGTTTCTGCTTCGAGCCAGACTTGGACCTGGGCCGAGCCTGACTCTGGGAGCCCGGGGAAGCCGTGAAGGGGCTCAAATATGATGGGAACTTTCAGCCTTTGCCTCCTTGTAAGTCATTCCAGGACCTCCTGTGATTGTGACAGTGGACTCTAGTGGGCCAGGTTCTCGTAAGAGAGGAAAGTGTGGAGAAGCCAGGCTGCAGGCAGGGCGGGAGGATGGGAGAAGGCCTCCAGGGCTGAGAGCTGAGCCGGGCAGGGACGTCTCCTCACGAGTGTCCGGCGTCTGAAACTGCTGGCGGTCTCCATGAGCCCCGAAGTGCACCCAGCAGCTGCCCCGTCCTGCTGGGCACAGCCGCACAGCCCATTTCTAGAGGGTGCTCTTTGCCTTCCTGTCCCATGTCCTGTGGGAACAGGCGGTGTCCTGTCCTCCATCCCTGAGTGCCTCCCCCACTCTGCTGCACCTGCGCCCCGAGGCCTGGACTCCGCCTGCCGCACCTGCCCACAGAGGAATATGTGTGTATTGAGAGTGAAAGTGTGTAAATACGGATAGAGAATAGATGCACACATAGAGAGAGAAGGAGAGAGATGTACAGCAAGGAATTGGCTTGTGCCACTGTGAGGTCCGCCCGGCAAGTCTAAGAGCGCCAGAGCAAGCCGGCAGCTGGAAGCGCAGCAGGATGCCGCGGCTGTCTTGAGGCCGAGTTTATTCTACAGGAAACCTTGGTTTTCACTCTTAAGGCCTCCACTGATTGCATGAGACCCACACACATTACTGAGGGCCAGCGCCCTCAGAGGCAGTCACATCTGCAAAACACCCTCACAGCAATGCCTAGGAGAATGTTGGATTAAATAACCGGTACTGAAGCCCAGCCAGGCAGATACAGAGATGACCATCACGCTTAGCTGGCTGCAGGAGGGATGGTCATTCTAAGACCGAAAGGAACATTTTGTTGGAAGCAGAACTTGGCAAGGCTTTGTAGCCAGAGTTCTTGAACCGCACAACTCAAATAGGGCACAAGCATGGCTCACGCTGGACCTCAGGCTGGCTGGCCTTTTGTTCCCGGGCATCTGTGAGGATCTCGAAAGCACAGTGTGTTCTGCTACAGTGATATGACCACGACCCAACTTAGCTCATGAGCGGTTGGTAAATAGGGAATGATATGAACACAAAAGCACCTTGGTCCTCTACAGTGGGGGGCCTGGAGTGGTGGCCACACACATCCAGGTCTTCTGGCTCAGAGAGGAGTCCCCGCCCTGCGTGGCAGCCCCCAGCTGCCCTGGCCTGACCCGGCTCTGTCCACTGCGCCAGCGGCCGCTTCTCCCACAAGGCGGCTCAGCTCAGCTGGCGCCCTGGCGTCCAGGTCACAAGCGGTTTTAGAGCCCTGGGTTCTGAGTCCTCCGCAGAAACCCTATTTCCCCTCACTGTTAGAGCAAGATTATGTAGAAACTGGCACTTTTTATAAATGTATGTGTCACACTAAGAGTTCCGCTGTGAAATTTCTAAACATACCCTTCGGCATTCTTCTGTTCCTCAGACCTCCCCTTCTCCATATTTCTGGGTATTTTGTTGCATTATATAGGACGCTAAAAACAAATATTCTAATTATATGTCAAGAGTCTTGGAGAAAAAGGAGCCTGAAACTCACATCTACATTGCAAATTATTGATAAAAACAGAATGTGTGTGTTTCTTTTTCAACATTGCATCCATTTTCCCTTGCAGAGGCATATCCCTGTATTGACTAGAAGAGCCGACGCCAGCGAGCCCGTGTGCCAGGCAGCACCAGCAACTGGCAGAAGTCAGCAGCAATGTGGGCTCCAGCTGCCGCTCCCTGAAGGCCCAGCGACGTGCAGGGGACGCCGCGCTGAGCAAAGACATGGCGCGCTGTGTCAGAGGCCACCTGGGCACTGCGTCCTCACGGCCTCTGCTCGGTTCCCGGCGACCTTGGAGTCAGCACGGCTGGAATGCCTCGTTCCACCAACGTGAACGTTGTCAACTTACCTAATAAACATTTGCCAGTGCCCCCCACATGCCGCCTGTCATGTTTGATGCTGGAAGTGCAACGACGGAAAAGCCCAATCTTGTGGCCAAATGCGGTCAACAGGCCATGGAAATGCGCAGCTGGCCGATGAAGGAAACCCTGCAACATCTACAACAGGCAGGAGGGAATGTCACAGTGACTCTGGCCCCTGCATTCGACAGGGGACGCTCATTCAATCCAGTCGGGAGAACCAAGGGGAAGACGGTTCCCAGAAGCAGAAGCGCAGCTGCCCGACCCCGAGGTGGGAGCCCAGGTGTGGCACACAGTGGGAGCTCATATCCTCTCACCTGCTGCGGGCCTCGCTCCGGGGGACCTGCAGGGACGCTGCCCTGAGACCTGCGCAATGAGGACCTGGAGATAGATGCATGTGGGAGACAGCCTTAAAAATGGAAAGCAACTGCACACCCACCCGCGCGGACAGCTCCGCAAACTCAGGAATAACAGGGAACGGCACTTGCTGCACCGCAGAAAACCAGTGGAAGATGAAAACGTCACATGGAAAATGTCTATGATACATTTGAAGTGAAAAGGCAGCTAGTTACAGACCTATATTTACAGCATGATCTCATTTTTAATCAGAAATACATTTGGAGAGAGAATAGAGATTGTGCGTAGTGGACAGAAGGTGGGACGGGCTTGCTCCAACTACTAACAGCACCTGGCTCTGGAAAGTTACACGGAGAAGGCAGGAAATTTACGTGGCCTAGATGAACAAATACATCAGGGTTTCCAACCTCTGCCCTTTTAGCAGTTTAGGCTGAATGTTTCTTTGTGGTGGGCACCACCGTGTTGGTAAATTAGGTGAAATTTGGGCGAAAGCTGGCTGCACAGTTTGAGGCCTCAGCCTAACTCAGTGTGTAAGCACACCGCAAGCTGGCACGGGCGCGCGTTCCGGTGACAGGTGGCGCGTCCCGGCGAGCCGGAGCGGTCACCGCCTACCTCCGCAGTCACTCCTGCTTCCTGCCACAAATACTCCCTGCCCACCGTGCGCCTGCTTTTGTCCTGAGTGATTCTTGGCTCCTGAATCGTTTTGCTCACTTAAACTCTGTTAAATTTAATTTGTCTAACCTTTTTTTAAACGGTGCGCACTGCAGGGGTTGAGTGGCATCTTGCCCCTCCCCCCGCCCATTCAACCATTCAATGCCAGTCACATTCCTTCTCCAGCTGGGGCAAACAAAAATGTCTCCGTACCTTGCCAAATGTCCCCTGGGGGCAAGATTGCCTCTGGCTGAGGACCTGAGAAACAGAGAGAGACCCTCCGTATATATAAACTTACGGGATTTGTGATAATTTACAAGTAAAACGTAATACAAGGTGGTCAATTCTAATAGTGAGGAAAAAAAACTGCTTGGGAGCACAAAGGCAGACGTCGAATCCACCAGTGTCCTTCACTTCCTTGTGCCTCAGTTTCCTCATCCACAGAAACGGCGTAAAGCACAGCAGTTCACAAGAATTGTGAGAAAACTTCCTGGCACGTAACAGGCTCCTAAGAATGTTAGATCCTGTTTTCCTCTTTAATCCTGAATCTGGCTCCATCTGTGCTAGACTAGGAGCTCCCTTGCTTACCTCCCAACTCATGCTACGCACACAGTGGACGCTCAGTGAGACATCTGCACACACAGTGGGAGCTCATGTTTATGCACACAGTGGGAGCTCAAATCCATGCACACAGTGGGACCTGGTATCCATGCACACAGAGCTGATATCCATGCACACCGTGGGAGTTCATATCCATACACTAGTGGGAGCTCATTTCCATGCACACAGTGGGAGCTCATTTCCATGCACACAGTGGGAGCTCATATCTATGCACACAGTGGGAGCTCATTTCCATGCACACAGTGGGAGCTCATATCCCTGCACACATAGTGGGAGTTCATATCCATGCACAAGTGGGAGCTCATATCCATGCACACAGTAGGAGCTCAAATCCATGCACACAGTGGGAGCTCATATCCATGCACACAGTGGGAGCTCATATCCATGCACACAGTGGGAGCTCATTTCCATGCACACAGTGGGAGCTCATATCCCTGCACACACAGTAGGAGTTCATATCCCTGCACACACAGTGGGAGTTCATATCCATGCACAAGTGGGAGCTCATATCTGTGCACACAGTAGGAGCTGATATCTATGCACAGAGTGAGAACTGATACCCGGGTACACAGTGGGAGCTCTATCCATGCACAGTGAAAGCTCAGTGGAACATGCCAGGTGATTAGTGGAGCTGAGTCATGACTGGGAAAACTCAAGCACTTTAGAAAAAACACAGTAGAAGTCTGTGTGACTTCAGAGCAACACAGTAGTCTTGTGTCTATAAAAGGAATAAATAAAGTGAAAGAAGAAATTTAGAAGAAATTATGGTTATCTTATTTACCGAAAAGGGTGTTACAAAAATAGATGGAATGTTTAAAATTAGCACTAAATAAGAATTTGCTAATTACCAATATGAAATATTAAGTGGTCTGAAGGAACAATAGTAAGGAAATGGCAGAGCAGAAATCACATTAATGTCCCAAGGAGACCCGTTAATAGAATTGTACTTTCCTACTGGAAATGGATCACTGATTAAGAAGAGATTGTCTGTGGTGTAAGCAGCTGTGCGCACAGAGACCTGAGGCAGAAGCCACGAAATCAGACGTGCAGGAGGGAGGCAGCTGCATGACCCAGGTTGTGGTGCAACGTTGTCATGCCTTGGTGTTTCCCCTGAAAAAAAAAAGGATAATCCTGTCTAAATCTCAGGTACAGGGAAGAAAATGTCAATTTGTCTATAAAATTAAATGGCGTTAACCATGACTCAAAAAGTAATAAAGGATATGGAATCAGTAAAACAAAATTTTAAACTGTGTTGACGAAGGTATGCAAATTCAGTGCACACTGTTTGCTCTGTAAAGTGGTACACAACTTTTGAAAAGCAGTTCTGTAGTTCTAGCTGTCAATTTACAGAAAACGTCTGTACACTTTGACCCACTATTTCCAGTAAGTCATAAGAAAATAAATAATCTGTAACTCCAGGTTTTTCTTTCACAGAGAAGTCTTGCACCTCTATTCACATTCTGATTTTTCACCCACCGGGGGGCCGGTGGTGAGTGCAGCCCACCCTGGAGGCAAGCAGTAAGGGGTGTGTCTCTGTCAATCATTTAAAAACAATAATAAAACTAACTAAAAGCTGGGCTGCTTTGATTTATGTACCAGATTTTTAAACAATGTCAAGAAAAATGTATTCCTCCCTAAAAAGGCCTTTAGTTAGCATAAGTTCAAAATAACTGTTGAGGTTACTCTTGAACTTTAAAATATATGTAACAGTCAAATTTAAGCATTGTGACATGCAGATTTTAATAAAATTGTGTTCTACATGAATGTCAATTCTGAGTATTTGTGGAGTTGGCTCCTGCCACCTGTGAGCTGAATTGGGCATGTTCCTGCCCTTTCAATAGTAAATTCCCTCCATAAGCTCCCTTCTGGCTTAGTTCAGGTCTCCAATCCCTGAAGAGCTACAGATTCCTGTTTCAATTCAGATTCAGAATAAACAGTGATAACTCATAATTGTAAGTACAAAAGGAATACCGAACTTGAGTTAGTGCAAGTCCCATTTCGTGTGATTAATTGGAGTTTTTATTTCAAAAATTAAAAATGACCAGGTGCAGTGGCTAATGCTTATAACCCCAGCACTTTGGGAGGCCAAGGTGGGAGGACTGCTTGAGCCCAGGGGTTCAGGACCTGCCCGGACAACATGGTGCGACCTCGCCTCTACAAAAAGTAAATAAAAGTTGTTAAAAGCGTATTAGTCGGACATGGTAGTCTGCATCTGTAGTCCCAGCTGCTTGGGGAGTGGGGAGAGAAGCACGGAGGTGGGAGGGTCACTTGAGCGCAGAAGTCAAAGCTGCGGGAGCCATGATTGCATCACTGCACTCCAGCCTGGGCGACAACACGAGGCTCTGTCTCAAAATAGAAAGAAGAAAGAAAACCAGAGAGTGAGAGAGAGAGAGGGAGGGAGAGAGAGAAAGAAAGAGAGAAAATAAAGAGAGAGAGAGAAAGAGAAAGAAAAAGAAGAGAAAGAGGGAAAGTAGGAAGGAAGGAAGATTAAAAATGGTCAAAGGTATGAACTTCTGGGTGTAACATTTTTGTTTGCAAACGGCAAATGTTAGTCGTGCAATAACATTTGAATCATAGTTTACTGAATTTCAGTGTCTTCAAACCTGAAATGTATCACTTTCCAAGTATTAGTTGTTGCTTTAAAACTAATTTAGAAAATCATCATCATCACTGAGTTTTTCGTAAGTATTAACTGAAAACGGCCTTTGGTGCAGAAAGGGGGTGGCCATGGCTGCCAGGCAGGAACCCCATGTGAGCCCAGGACGCTGGGGCCCGGCTTGCGCTGTGAACCAGCCACCTCTGCTGCTGGGGCTCTGGAGGAACAGAGGGGAGTTAAGAGGTTGTTAGAAGAGGGAGAACGTGAATGTGAAGCCACACTTGCTTTGTTCTTTTGGAGTGAAATTTTGAGCATGAAATAGGAACGATGACAGAAGTGAGCCTAGTCCAAGAACGACTGTTTGTGCCTTTAGCAAGAAGGAAGGATACAGCGAAGGAAGAGCTGTGCACGTGGCTGTGGACCCGCAAACAACAAACAAACGAGGAACACACTTGCAAAATCGTGAATGACTCTTGGTATGAATATTACCTTGAGATAATTTCTAAAAAGCAAAATCAGATTTTAAGCAGTCCTTTAAGAAGGCCAAGGAAAGAACAAATGCCAGTTTATCTGTGGAGCAAGAAAACATGGGAAATTTAAAACAATAAATTAAGAATAACATTCTTCTAAAAACCTATATTTTTAACTCGCTACTGATACATGATAACACTACAATAACAAATAACAACAATTATTAAGCAACTAACAATTGTTAAATGCTCCATAGTCCCTGCTTTGGGGGGGGAGGTAGGAAGATCACGTGAGGCCAAAAGTTCAAGACTTCATCTCTACCCAAAAAAAAAAAAAAAAAGAATTAAAATATATACAAAAGTACAGATGAAATTACGTGATATCCAGAGGGGGTACAATTGCGTCCCCCAAAAAGACATATTGAAGATCTAACCTCTGGTACCTGTGAATGTGCCTATATTTACAAATAGGGCTTTGCAGACATGGTCAAGTTGAGATGAGGTTTTCTGGGCCAGTCGCATCTGACAAGATGAAGGAATCTGGACTCAGCTGCACAGGATGCAAGGACACCCCCTGTGTCACTGAGATGGGGACCAGAGGGTGTGTCCACAAGTTGGGGAGCCCGGAGGAGGGCAGGCAGCCACTGCGGTGGGGGCCGGGCCTGGAACAGGTTTGCACCCACACAACCCTGACACCACCTTGATCTCAGACTTCAGGCCACGGCACGGAGGCAGAATAAATTTCTGTTGTTTCAGCCACCCATCGGCCAGGAGACCCAGGGGACCAATAGAACGCCTGACACTTCTTCTCCAGTACATGAAGGGAGAGCTACGGATGAAGCCAGAGGAGCCACGGATCATAAGCGTGACAGCCAGGGGATGGGTTCCAGGGAATATTTTGTGCGACTTATCACTTCATTTTTTTATAGCAAATCAGCATGTACATTTCTTCTTTCATGGACAAATGTTTCCCATAATATACACACTTGCCTTCACCTTGCTTTTTCCCTTGATATACACTAGAGATATTTCTCACTCATTTTTGTAACTGCATATTTCTACATTGTGTGAAAATTCTGTATCTCTTCCTCTTCAGTCTCACACCCAGGCTGTTTTCTAGCTTGATTACTTGCAATTCTATCGCAAAGCGAGCTGCATGCGTCTTCTAGTAGTTGTGCTCAGGAGGCTACATCCCTGGAGGTAGGATTGCCTTTCTAGAGAAAAATGATATAATATTTGGCTAGATATTGCAAAACTTCCCACTCACAGCAGTTCAGCATTTTGATTCCCATCAGCATGTAAAAGAATGCCCCGTCTTACAGTCAACAGAAGACGCTACTGTTTTTTAAAGAAATGGTGATATTTTAGTTCAGTTTTAATTTGTGTTTTTCTTGCAATGAATGAAATGCAGTACTTTTAAAAAAGCATGTATTTCTCTATGAGCAGTCTGTTCATACACCTAATGTATTTTTATACATTTATTGGTCTTTCTGTTCTGTAGTTTTAGAAGTTCTTAATGTAGATGGGACTTCCACCCCTGTGTGTGTGATATAACTGGTCAATATTTTTCATTTATCATTACCTTATGCTTTTAACCATGCAAATACTTTTCATGTAATTAAACCTCCCACATTTCCTCTATTGCCTCTTGCTTTTGAGTTGTGGGGAATGAAGTAATAGGTGTATGCTTCTGTATTGCACGTAGGGGTCCATCTCCTGCATGTTGATGTGATCCATTTGAAAATTATCTTAGGATACACTGGGAGGAATGGATCCAGTTTTATCTTTTCTCTGAAAACCGTTCCTTCTGCTCACATGAGAAGGGGCTAGAATTCTCCACGTTCTGCAGAGCTTCTGTGCAGAGCCTGGTGACTCCAAGTGTGGCACGTGGATGCCTCCTAGGGCTGCCTGGAGATGCAGAATCTCAGAGCCCACCGGGACCTGCTGAACCAGCATCCGAATTTTAGCAGAAAACTCAGGAGGTTCCTACAGTCGAGAAGATTCGAGTTCAAGAAGAACTAATATTCAAAAGGTAGTTTTTCTTTTGGCTTTTTTCCCCAAAATAATAGACAGATTAAAAAAAAATACTGCCTTCCATTACCCTCACCATACTAAGAGCACCCATTTACACCTTTTAAATTAGGGGCCCCATGTATCACATACGATGATCGGATCCTGATGTTTGTATAAAGTCATGGAAGGCGATAAAGATGCCTTTAGCCTAAGTCTGAGCAAACCCAACAATGACTCCCCTCACCAATGTCATTGAGACTTGCTTATGCCGTAATTACTCATTTTTGTTTAAGTTGCCATTTTTGAACTTTATAAACACACTACATTTTATATAGTCTTAAGTGATCGTGTTTCACTCAATACTATGTTTCTAATATTTATTCACGTTATGAATAACTGTAGTCCATTCTTTCTTCATTAATACATACTACTATACTGTGTAAATTTATTTAAAATATTTATGTATTCTATTTTTACATTCTGAGATGTGCCAATACTTTTTACCAATACAAATCATTACAAATTGTGAATCTAAAAGCAGTTCTTTTTATTTGTATTTTTTCATTTCAAAAGTGTGCTAGAATTTTTCTCATGTGTGCATTTAGGAATAGAAACGTAGGCTCATGGAAGGCATGCATGCGCAAGCTCACATGATCATGCAAATCGTTTCTGGGTCACACAAAGGGACCACGTGAATTCATGCTCCCAGAGCAGCGTGGGAGCGTGGCCCTAGCCAGTGTCACACATGTTCGTGGGTGACCGTCACCAGATCAGGGCTTGTGAACTGACATCTGTATAGTTAAACGTATTGACTTTAGTTATCCAATTACTTCAGTTTATGCTTATAAAAATGGCTTGATATTTTTAGATCTTAAAATGGTTACTTTTTATTTAACGCTCTATCCTCTTGAATTAGTTGCAAATAATTCAGCTTTGTGGAACAAAAGGCCCAACTCGGAGCATCTTAAATACATGGAGATTTCTTCCCCCAAATAATAGGAAGTCAAGGGCTACACAGTGGCTGGCACCGCTTGCTTCATCTCTGCTGTGGGGAGACAGATCTTACAGTCATGTCTACCCGCCAGGTCACGGGCCACGGGCCACGTTCTGACGGAGCCTGAGACCACAGAGCTGCGGAGTCAGCAGCCACACAAGCCCTCCTCGCCCACTGCGGTTCCGGAGCTGCCCTCGTAGGATGGGCGTGAGCCCACAGCTCCTGCCCCACTCTGCTCTTCCAGGTGGTCAGAGAATTTTTTTTTTCACTTTAGGTGTATACGATATCTGACATTTCTCCCCATGTTATCCCTCCCCACCCGCCCCACCCCCCAATGTCTCTCCCCTACCCCCCCCAACTGCCCCCAGTGTGTGATGCTCCCTCCCTAAGTCCATGTGTTCTCATTGTTCAACACCCACCTATGAGGGAGAACATGCAGTGTTTGGCTTTCTGTTCTCGTGTCTGCTTGCTGAGAATGATGGTTTCCAGATTCATCCAAGTTCCTACAAAGGACACGAACTCATCTTTTTTATGGGTGCCTAGTATTCCATGGTGTATATGTGCCACATTTTCTCTGTCCAGTCTATCATTGATGGGCACTTGGGTTGGTTCCAGGTCAGAGAATTTAAGAGAAAAACAGGAAGCTGTTGCTTCTCATGAGTTGAAGCCTGTGTGATCCAGTGGATCACACACTAACAATTATATTTTGTCCCTATTTTATTTTCTGAAAATTCCTATTATACTCAGATAGTGGGTTATCTGGCAATTTCAGTTTCCCAGGGGGTAAGTACTGTGTTTTTTCTCTGTGCCCTTATGGTTTGAACAGCACGTTGGGAGGGACGGGCCGTGGCCGGGAGTGGCACCCCTCCTGCTCCTGCCCGCGTGTCAGCCCCCCACCCACCTGTGCAAGGACAGTTCTGTGTGTCACATCACCCCACAGGCTCCAGGACCCTGAGCCTGGGATGCAGGCGACGCTTATTTCTTTCCCTACATGGTCCAAACATGAGCCTGAGCTCCAGATCTCTCTATTTAAGTGTGTGGCCAGGGAAAGGAACAAACCAGGCTGTGATAACCAGACTTCCTCTCTCCAGTGAAGTAAAAAAGCAAAAAATACAACCACTAAAACTAAAATGCATGGCTCGATTATTGAGTCTTCTTTCATCATGGAATTCATTGCTCCTATAGATCATCCAGTGTGCAATAAAGGAACTCACTACACAAAAAACGAAACAAAATGTTCCCTTGTCCGCCGGCTTGATTTCGTCATTGCAGCAGCTCCACTTCAAGTTTCAAAATAGGAATTGGGGGAACGCACTGCTTCAGTGTGCCCTGTGAGCTCACGCTCCGCGTGGCCGCGGCTTCCTGTTTACCAGCCCTCGCCTGGACCATCCATTTGCCATCTCTGCCACCGGCCCACAGCCCGTTCATAAAGGAGATTTCTGTTTACTGCCTGCTATTTAGAGTTCTTCCATCCAAGTTTGATTGGCGTGTTTTACTCCATTATGTTACCATGCTCCTTCCCACCAGCTGTCTTCTCTGACTCAGTGGCGTTCAGACGAGCTGGGCTCACCCGTGCCCGCATCTTCCTGTTCACCGTTGCTGGTGGCTGCCCACCTTGCTCTGCAGTGCCCCGGCAGGCCCTCCTCAATCCGGGGCTGGGCTGGAGCCACAGGCCGAAGGCTGCGGGCGGCCGGCAGGTGTGACCATGAGGTGCTGCTCCCTGCAGAGGTCACCTGCGTGGCTCAGCTGCCTTCCCGTCTTATCAGCACCCAGCACGACTGCTGTACACTGTGTTGAATCAAATGAAAACCCAAACGTCATCTCAGAGGATGGTTAGGGACACTTCTTACCTAGAGAATAAGTGAACATAGCCCAGTGTATCAGTCTGTTCTCACATTGCTTTAAAAAAACGCCCAGGACTGGGTGATTTAAAGAGGTTTAACTGATGCGTAGCCCACAGGTGGACAGGAAGCATGGCGGCTCCTGCTTCTGGGAGGCCTCAGGGAGCTTCCAATCGTGGCGGAAGGCGAAGTGGGAGCCGCCTTGCCTTCACGGCTGGAGCAGGAAGGGAGGTGCCACACACTTTTCTAAACCGGCTGCTAGGGGACCCCTCTGACTTTGCAGCAGCAAGGCGCGTGGTGCTAGAGCATTTGTGAGAACGCCACCCCGTGGTCCCATCACCTCCAGCCAGGCCTCAGCACTGGGGACGACCAATCCAAGCCACGTCACCCACCCAGTGATTTCCTTCTGTCCACTGTGGGGCTTCACAGAAGTGAGCGTGGGCCACGGGAGAAAGGCCTGTCCCGTGTGAAACCCTCAGGTGCTGCTGCACGAACCTTCCTGATGTTTCTGCTGCACACAGTGGAGACGGAAGCAAACTGAAGCGACCACCCCACTGTCCCAACGGCTGCTGTGTCTCTTCACCCCCAGGCAGTCCGTGGAAGGGCCCTGGCTGAAGGCGTGTCCAAACCCACAGGCGGGGGTGGGCATGGCTGGGCACAGGGCCACGCCACTGCTTTACTTTCCACAGTGGATTTGCAGGGTCTGGATGCAGAGACACAAAAGAGGTGACAAAATGCTGGACAAAGCACTGGGACGGATGGGCTTGGCCCAGGCCTGGCAGGAGATGTGAGCAGGGCTGGGCCCGAGGGAGGTGGCACTTCAGGGACCGGACCCGAGCCCGGGACCCCCAGAGAGAGGAGGAACGGGGCCCAGAGAAGAGAAGAGTCACCCCCGGCCCTCAGTCTCCTGGGTTACCGAACAAAGAATGTACATTTGCAGGTGAAGCAATTGTTGCCTAATTTTTCTCTTGGTTTGAAATGTGGGGGCCTATGCCTACCTCTGTAGTGTCTGATGGAGGCTGCAACTTGATTAGCAGTCAACATACAACGCAGACTTCCCTCTGTACGGCTGAGCATGGAGGAAAAATAGCAGAAGGTGTAGCACATGTATTTAACACAGATTCACAAGTTAAAATAATCACATAATGGAAACCGTGTTGTGCAGTGGACACTTACTTCAACAACTAAATAGAAAGCAAAAGTAAAGAATCCGCCAAGACTTAGAAAAAGAGCGTGAAAAGTTTCTAAAGATGACAGGCATGGAAGACAGACGGACTGGGCAGAATTTAATCTATGAACCACAGAACGCGCAGGGCCCTGGGCAGAGGCAATAGCAAAGGTGGCAGAAGATAGCGTCCCCTCGCTTGTTTGTGCGGCATAAACATTCGCTTCTTTTTAAATTCACTGTGTCGTCTCCTTATGCTTTAAATTCACATTTTGCTGGTTGTTTGTGAGGCTGGAATCTTCATGAATGTCACGTGATTATTTAGTTTTCTTATACTTGCCTGCTCTTTTGCCTAGTTTTCTACTATGAGTGTTGTATTTTCTTTAAATTGTGACAGTTCATCTATTCTGTATTTTGGGTGGATTAACGATCTAATATAAAAATAAATTTTCAAGATGTTTAGGGGGAAAATGATGAGTATCTTCACAAAGACTAAAATAAAGTAGAATCTTAAATATTTATGGAAGCATAAATGTTGAGTATACTAATCAATTCAGCTACACAAAATTTTACAACTCTTATTTACAAATGAATGCCATAAAATGAAAAAACACAGCCTCGTGGGAAACAACTGCAGCTCCCTAAATACCTTCAAGACGAGCATCTGAAGCAAATAACAGGGGACATGAAGAAGACGATCTCTGATGGCTGCGCCTGCGGAGCCCTCTGTGTGCCTGCGGTCCCGCCAGGGCACTACACGTCCATCCATCAGGACGTTCATGCATGAGATCGGGCCGCCGTCCACCGGGGAACTCCAGGGTCACCCACCAGCGCTCTCATGCATGATGGGTCATCTCATCTTGCCCGTGCACTCAAGTAGGAAACACGCTTTTTCTATTTCTCACAGGAAAGAAAGACTCGCAAGGTTTAATGTCACTTGGACAGATGTGAGTAGCAGCGGGCTCCACCCTGCTCGTGGGGCCAGAGCCAGTGACACCACCCGGCAGGTGCCCCTCGGTCCCTGTGACGGCAGCAAGTAGGGCCCCCCGGCACAGCCCTGTCGTGCGTCCTCTGGTCATTTGGTGCTGGGCCGGCCCTGCGCCTGCTGCTGAGGGAATCCTGCCACGAGAGAGCAGCCGGAAAGGAGGACGCGGGCTCAGCTCCGAGGGAAAGTGAAGGCGAGGAGCAGAGGCGAGGCCTGGCCAGGAGTGAGGAGACCCATCAGCCGCACACGGGGACGCAGCCCTGCCCGGTGTAGCCTCGGACGCACCTCTGTAGACACAGATACAGACACAGTCACAGACAAAGGCACAGACACAGACGGAGACATAGACAGAGACACAGACACAGACAGAGACACAGACACAGACAGACACACAGACACAGACAGAGACAGAGACACAGACAGAGACACAGAGACAGAGACACAGACACAGACACAGACAGAGACAGAGACACAGAAACAGAGACAGAGACACAGACACAGAGACACAGACAGACAGAGACACAGACACAGAGACACAGACAGAGACACAGACACAGACAGAGACACAGACAGAGACAGAGACACAGACACAGATACAGACAGAGACACAGACAGAGACACAGACAGAGACACAGACACAGACAGAGACACAGACAGAGACACAGACACAGACACAGAGACAGAGACACAGACATAGACACAGAGACAGAGACACAGAAACAGAGACAGAGACACAGACAGAGACACAGACACAGACACAGGCATGTAGACACAGACACAGACAGACGTAGCCCTAGACACAGGCATAGAGACACTCACATAGGCATAGACAGAAGCAGAGGCACAGATACAGATACAGGGACAGGGACAGACAGAGACGTGGATACAGGACATGTTCTGTCTGTAGCCTCATGAGGTTTGCCGTCGCGCCTTGGCAGGCGGTGCACCTGGTGGGCTGTCCATGTGAGTGGCGATCGCCCACCCCGAGGCCCAGGTGCCTCCACTCCAGGCGCTGCCGTGCCTTCCTCAGAAGCACAGGTGTGGTCGGGACACAGTAACCTCATTTCTAAGTGCGCGTCACCCCACCACCCCGTCCCCCGTCCATTTGTTGCCATCAAGGCTCCCTGCTGTTGCAGGACTGTAATTCTGGAGTGTCAATAAAATTCCATCCTAGTCAGCATTTCTCTCAATAAGTCGGACGAAGACACAGAGGACCCAGCTGTCGAATTTGCGGCCGACGTTAAACGGGAGGGATGGCAAGGAGAATGCAAGGAGACATTCTCGGGCTGGAAAGAAGCAATTCTAGAGAAATAAAATTTAACCTTGTAAGAGTAAAATCTGATACTTGGACTCAAAAAACCAACTTAGCAAGTTGTCAACCATAAAAATGTGCCTTGCAAACCATCCAAGGGCCCCGCAACTGTGCTCTGAGCCCCACTTTCTTGTTTGAGCAGAGGCCCTAGTCCCATGGGCTGCTCCCAGCCAAGGCCGCACACATCAGGGGCACGGAGGCGTCCTGGCAGCCTGCATGGCCAAGGACCCCCCTCCAGCTTTGCTGAGCCTTCCTGGGACCTCGCAGCAGCTTCCAGCACTCCCTCCCATGCTGCTTCTCGAGCCCTCCAAGGTCTCCTCATTTTCTTTCACGGGCATTTTTCCCTGATTGAATAAAGAAGAAGAAGGAAAATTTTGCGTCGCTAATTCTGCATTGACACCTGCTTCTTGGAGATCGGGCTGGCACTGAGTGTGGGACAGAGATCCTGATCACAAACCCTGTGGTACCTGCACTAGCAGTGATCGCAACATGAACGTGATGAGCTCCTGAAACATTACTGAACCATGAGCTGGGCTCAGGGAAGAACACCTGGAAATGTCCATTTCAGCACATATTGGACACCTCCTCGCCCGGGCTCTGTGGTGGATCAGGTCACGGCTTTGTTGACGCTCAGTGTCTTGTGGACAGGAGGAGAGCTGCCCCCAACCTCCTCTGTGATGCTCGCACTAACCCTGGAGGCTGCATATGGCAGAGCTGGAGACGTGCACGTCCAAGGACGGCGAAGAACTTGGAGCTGCAGGAAGCAAAGGTGAGCACAGGCAGCACCTGAGGATTGTGTCCTAGGAGACAGGAGAAAGTGAACTGGAGAAAATGATTCCTGACTCACACAGTTGAAGCTCTCATTTGTGCAAGAGATTTTATCTATTGTCTTTGAACGTAAGGGGTCAAAATGGAATAAGCCAAGAGAAACTTCAGGAAAACATGGGCACTGCAAAGTGGTTTCTAACCGTGTTTTCAAACCTGAAATGTGATGTCCTTGAAAATGATGAATCCACTGTTTTCTGGAAACGTTCAGAGATAGAAAATCACTTGTGAGAGAAGTCGTGGAAGGAGCGCCTGAGCATTGCAAGGATGTGTGGACGGACCTAAGTCAGTCTGCGATCGGGGAGTTGGCTTATCATTTATCTACTCACAGCTGCTTCTGGAAGGCTTTCTAAGGAACTTTGTGTGTCAAGCGTTAGATTAAATGTTAAAAGTGCATATTCCATACCTAAGGTTGGTCTCTTAACAACAAAACTGACACCGAGGAATGTCTTAGTCCCTTTGTGTAGCTAGAACAAAATACTTGGACCTGGGTGATTGATAAATAACAGAGATTTACCACTCACAGTTCTGGAGACTGGAATCCGAGATCAAGGCCTTGGCAGGGTCTGGGTCGGGCGAGGGCTGCTGTCTGCTTCCAAGGTGCCCTGTTATCGCGTCCTCCCGTGGCCGGGGGGGTGGAAGGGCAAAAGCCGGAACACGGCATGAAGCTTCTTTTTAAGCTTTGGTGAGCATTCATAAGCTCCACCCATTCACGAGGGAGGAGCCCTTGTGATCTGTCTGCAACGACGCCAAAACTAACAGAGAAGCCCCGAGCAGTGTCCATCAGGCACCCGGTTTCAGTCTGCAGTGTTTGATCTGAAAAAATAAAGATATTCAAGGTATGAACTCACCTTCAGTCAGTGTGCAGTTGAATTGGGGGTGCAAGGTTAATACGATTGAAATGAAACTAAGCAAAACTAGAGAGAAGAAATACAGTTCTCACCTGCTCCTCAGCACGAAGGCCACGCGACATCAGGCAGGGAGCCTTGCCCCAGTGGCCATGATGCGGTGCACATGAGCTGGGCCTCACAAGACCCCTGAGCACTGCAGAGCCAAGAAAGAGCAGAGGACGGTCGGTGGGCATGGGGGCCCCTCAGGCAGTTCCTCCCAGACCCTTCGTTTCCCCATCAGCACAATAAATGCCGCATGCAGTGTGACCGCACCGAGTGGCGAAGGTACACTGAGCATACTCACGGGTGTGCCTTCTAGATGGAAAGCGTGCGTGTACACACGGCTTGTGATTGCCCCTTACACACTGCATGCCTGACATCGGGGCTGGACCTTTCACCTCTGACCCCGCAGAGACTAGAAGAGTGTCTGGCCCAAAGCAAGCACTCACTAAGTATTTTCTAACTTATTAAAAAGTGTGAATGGACAAATGAACCTTTTTCTATTTCAAATTAGATGAAACTTCTGGTGAGATTAAAATAACATGCCTTGTCCAGCGATAAGAAGCACCCTTCCTCTATCCCCACTTCTGGACAGACGCCTTCACAGCCAAACCCACGTGAACTTCGTCCAACCACAGGCTGTGCACAGCAGTGCCTCCTGGCAAAAGTTTTTAATTTTCTCTGGTTTTGTGAACTTTATTTTATACGGGGCTGAGTAACTCAGTTTCAAGGGGCTAGGTCTCCAACATGCTACAGTTCATGGAAAGGACACATCTGGAGTGTAATTTACAGTGTGTCTGGGCACATATGGTTTAAAAGTTATTTGTGAATGTTATACTGTGGGTCTTTCACCTTAAAATTATGTACCGTTTTCAGATTCAAAAGCAAGTGTTTGTGAGTCAGCTTTCACAATTTGTCTTGGTCTCAAAAGCAGATATTAAAGGTCCAGATAAACTCTGGAGATTACGTTAACTGCCTTTTTCCATAGTGAGCAGTTGTATTGTAAAGGGAGTTTAGCATTGGGAGGAAAGAGAAGCTGGATGTTAAAGGCGCAGCCTCTGGTTTCAGCATTCAAGCCGGGGGGAACTGCTGCAACACCCCCAAGCCAGTCCCATCTCTTAACCTGGTTTCTACAAAAGTGCTGCTAGAAATATTGAGAAATGGAGTTTAAAATGCAAAGCTTCAGCTAACTCTAGAAAGTCTTGCCATGGATGTGGAGACAGTTCTTCACAGAACTGAGGGACTCACAGAGGCTCCGTAATTCCAGCTTCCTCACAGGATTTAAACAACAACAAAGAAAAGAGAAAAACACGAAAAAGCAGGGGAAGGGTAAATCCTGAAGGATGAATTCACACACGAGAAGAAGACAGAAAACCCGCTCTTCTCAGGGAACACGAATATCAGGAAGTCCACAGACAGGTGGACCGCGACGTTTCCAATTGTGCATTCTGGGCACATGCAGGCGGGCACCTCCAGGGCCACCAGGAATCTCGGGGTTCCGTCCACACAGCTCCACTTTTTACTGTAGTTTAATTTCTAGCATTTTCTCTTCCCAAAGGAACAAAAACACTTCCTTTATAAGTTAAAGGGACATGTTCTCTCAGTGTTAATTGAGTTTTGTGTGATACAAGAACACATTCTGCAAACCATACTTCTGCTTGTTAAGTTCAGGGGTACTGTGCAGGTGTGTTATCCAGGTAAACTTGTGTCGCGGGGATTTCTTGTACTGATTATCTCATTACCCAGGTATTAAGCCTCGTGGCCATTACTTGTTTTTCTGGTCTCCTCCCTCCTCCCACCCTCCACACTCGACAGGCCCCAGTGTGTGCTGTTCCCTCTGTGTCTGTGTGTTCCATCCTTCATCTCCCACGCATAAGTGAGAACATGCGGCGTTTGGTTAATTGGCTGAGGGTCGCTATCTCCAGCTTCATGCATGTCCTGCAGAGGACGTGACCTTGTTCTTTCCTATGGCTGCATGATACGACACTTCCAGTCCCATGATTTTTAGGGCTTTGTGTTGAATGCATGCTTATTCACAGACGCTCCATTGTGCACTTGTCTTTTCCTCAGGAAAAAGGCCAGGAGTCTGGATGGGCCTCGAGGAGTGGCCGAGAACGCACCATGCGCTGTGAGGTCACGGAGACTGTAACAAGGCGCCCACACCTCACCTTCTCAGAAACACACCTCTCCTCCTGGACACACGGAAGCATTCATTACTCATTTCACAGAGGACATTGCTTGTTCTGTGAAGCACACGGGACTGTAAAGGTATGCTTAATGTAGCCCCAGCTGCCCGGAGGAACGTTACTGAGACAGACCAAAATCAAAATACTCATCATAACAGCAACCAGCTGGACACACAAACAGGCAAAACCCTGACGCTGCCCCATTACAGGGAGCACTGGGATCGCAGGGACCAGCGTCCACCAAGACCTGGCGCTCAGGGAGGGGCGAGCCAGAGTCAAGCTTGAGAGAGACCTTAGATAAAGGAGATGAAGAGCAAGCTGAGAAGGCGGACTGCTGGCCTTCTAGGAAAAGGAAATGCCATGTCTGAAGACACAGATTTATGTAAATGCATGGCATATTTGGAGAATATAAATAATTTCTGTGAAGAAAATACATCAAATTAGATAAATATAGCTAAATAGTATAAGCTTTCTCCTAAGGGCTCTGAAGAGCCATGAAAAGAACCTCACTGCCTCACATATAATATGGAAAACTCACTCACTCGGCAGGCCGCCTAGGGAGAATCTGGGTGGGACGTGTCTGGAATGTCCATGCACTTGTGTTAATTAATAACCACTGGGGTGAAGAATGGGAAGACATTCTGAAGGAACTTCACGTCTACAGGATCTGCCCCGGGTCTGTAGGTCAAGGAAGCTGCAATCATGGAATGCAATGTTTGGAGCTGGCAACGTGAGTCCCAGTGTTTGGGGTTGTTCACGAAATGCTCACGAGGGGACAGGAAGCAGAAGAGCGTCTTCTCGCCCTGAGGCTGACACTTTGGACACGTGGCTGGTGCCCACGCAGACCTTCAGCCCACAGCACCTCACAGCACGGGCACCAGCAAGGGGGCTTGTGTCGCCTGCTTTAATCTGGGCTTCCTTGAAGCAGGTGCCTTGTTAGGTGTTCAGTAAATGTTTGTTAAGAAAACAAAAATTGATGAATTCCTCTCGCTTGCCTTGTGTACAGCTCACAGTAGAAAAGCGTGGACTTCCCAGTTTCCAGTTAACTTTCATGAAAGTGACCACACTTTTGTTTCGTTTCCTGACAGTGTTTTGTGACATTACAGTAGGTATGGCTTCACTCAGCGAGGGGACCACAGCTGCCTCTGAGCTCTCCACTTCACACCGAAGTGAGTTTCCCTGCTCACCTGTTATCTCGGCCGGAACACCTGACATGTCCTTCATCTCTCAAACCAGCAGCACAGTCAGGCAGAGGCAAGACCCCAATGAAAAACAGATGCTGCCGCTTCAGAAACGAGGCTTTGTTGGGAACATAATTTCAAGGTCTGAAGCATGAATAATTTCCCCAAAGCGAAAGAATTGTTGGTCATGTTAGATTCCCAAGAACACTATTTTTAAAAGCCTGCTGACAAAATTGCTTAGTGTATTTCAGCCCTGACAGGCGCTTAGTCAGAACGGCTTTGCTCCCCAGGGAAACACAGAAGGTGGAAATGCACAATTATTAGGATAGAGGTCACTGACAAAGCTTCTCTTATTGAAAAACAGTTGATGTAAATATACAAATTGCATGTACACATACATATGACGTGTAGCTAATTTTCATTTTCCATTTCAAGATGCATTTTTAGTTTCTGACAAATCTGTTCTTGTAGCAATCCTTCCTGTTATAATACAACAGCTTTATAATATCTTTTAAAGTATTAAAAGCAAACTCAGAAATATTGTGCCTTTTTACATGCATTTAACCTATTTTGTTCATCCTTGGTCTTAAAATACTAAGTTTAACAATCAGGCAAAATCTTCATGGCTCAGGTATCCCATTTAGCGGTCACATTAATAGTGATTTACCCTGAAATTGTATGAAGACCACACAAGCACCCGATGAGAGTGCCACTGTCAACATGGTGGGGTGGGAGCCCCCCGCCATCCTCCGCCTGGTGGGGCGGGAGCTTCCCGTCATCTGCCCACAGAAGCATCAGATTTTACAGCTAAGCATCAAGTTTTACACAGGCACCTGACGACAGTGCCACCATCAACATGGCTCCCCGCCATCCTCACAGGAGAAGGTCTAGCACACTGACAGAACAAAAAAGTCCAAGAATGAATGTTTTGAAGTGGACAAAAAGCACAGTTTCACCTTATCACTCCTCCTGCCATGCAGCATAGCTCAGTGCCACCGGGAACCCCTTAGCCCATGATCTCCCTGATAGGGGAAAGTGAGAGTGTAGTCAGTAGCACCCAGCCCCCAAGCCTGGAGGATGTTGCCCAAGAGGCCCACTTTTTCTCGCTGGAACACTGAGATTATCAGCACAGCTGTGTGGTTGGGAGAGGCTGGGAGCACAGAAGAGAGATGGCTGTTCTGCCAACACTCTGCAGGCTCCATGTGGAAGCCCACTCATGAGTCACGTGGGACATCCACATGTGGATCCCCGAACTTGCCCATGGGCACCCCAAGTGCTACATACAGCTCACCTCCTGCTGCCCCTAAGCTGGCTTCCCAAGCATTCCCCTGCAGACAGCCAGTGCAAGCACAGCAAGCAGACACCAAGCTCAGCTGCAGAGTTTGGAGACGACACACACTGCAGAAAACAAATGACAGGCTTTTACCACATGTCCTGGCTTTGCAGAATCAGAAGGTGTACAATCTTTAGAACTTCCTGCCAAGAAGGAACGTGAAGGCTTAAGCAGGTGCATCCACAGAAAAGATCTAAAATGGCCCCAGAATCCAAAACAGGACTGATTGGTGAAGGTATTTCTCTTCTGAAGCAAGTCAGTAAATACTGGAGGAGGTGACCGCTTCTTCAAATGTGCCAACAGCAATGCCAGAATTCAAAAAACTTGAAAAAATTCAAGGAACCATGACACCACTAAAAAAGCATCATAATATTCCTACAACCAACCCTAGAGAAATGGAGATACACCAATTGCCAGAAAAATTCAAAGTAATTGTGTTAAGGAGGCTTGGTGAGCTACAACAGAATACAGACACTCAACAAAACTAAAAAATAATACATAAACAAAATGAGAAGCTCAATGCACATATAAAAATCGTTTTTAAAACCAAATGAAAGTTCTGGAGCTGAAGAGCAAAAATTAATGAAATTTGAAAAGGCAACAAGTGGCATCAATGTCTGACTTAAACAGAAGAAACTTGAAGACAAGGCATTTGGAAATATTCAGTCGGTGGGGAAAAAAAGATTGTGAATGAGTGAAGAAATTCTACAAAATGTATGGGACACCATCAAGAAAGCTATAATTCATATTACAGAGGTCCAAAAAAAAAGAGGAAAAGAGGGAGACACCTTATTTTAAAAAATAATGGCTTCAAATTTCCCAAATCTGTGAAAACATATGGACATTCAAGTATGTGAAGCTAAAATGTCTCCAATTAAGTTCAATCCAAAGAAGACTTCAGCAGTACACATTATAATAAAACTGTCAAAAATCAAAGACAGAGAGAGAATTTTGGAAGCGTCAATAGAAAAAAAGCAAATCAGATAGAAGGGAACACTTACAAGGCTACTAGAGGATTTTTCAGCAGAAACCTTGAGGGCCAGGACAGAGGAAGATGCTGTATTTGAAATGATGAGAGAGAAAAAAAACACCTCAATCTGACAAGCAAAAAGATTTCACCTAGAAACACAGTCTTTTAGAAATGAAGAAGAGATGAAGACTTTCCCAGTCAAACAGCAGATGAAAAAGTTCATCACCAATATACCTGCCTCCAAGAAAAGCTAACAGAGGTTCTTCAAGTTGAAACAGAAGAATGTTAACTGACAGCATGAAAACATAACGTACAAGACTGACTGGTAAACACACGCAGTCAAATTCAGAACACCTCAACAATGTGACAATGATGTCTAAATAACTTATAACCCTATTAAAATATTAAAAGACAAAAGTATTAAAATTGCTATAGCTACAAACATTTGTTTATGGATACACACATAAAAATATGTAAATTGTGACATCAAGAATGTAAAATGTTGAGGGCGGAGTAAAGTGAGAATGTTTTGATTCAGTCAAAGTTAAGCGGTTATCAATTTAAAATAAGCTGATATAACTATGAAATGTTTTGTTTAAGCCCCTTAACCATCACAAAGCAAACTATGGCAGATACACAAAAGATAAAGATAAATTAATCAAAGGTTACTACTTCAGAAAAGCATCATATCATGAAGAAAGCCAACAAGAGAGAAAAAAGGAACAAAAGGTCTACAGAACAACCAGAAAACAGTCAACACATGGGCAATGGCTAATGCTTACCTCTTAATAATTACCTTGAACATAAATGGATTATATTTTCCAGTCAAAAGACATAGACTGGCCAAATTGATTAAAAATTTAAAAAAAAAAAAACAAACAAGATCCACTACATGCTGCCTATAAGAGACTCATTTCAGCTTTAAGAACACACATAAGTGGAAGGTGAAAGCAAGAAAAAATGTATTCTATGCAATCAGAAACCACAAAGTAGCAAGTGTGGCTATGCTTACAGCAGACAAAATAGTCTTTAAGTCAAAAACTATACCAACAAGCAGAGAAGGTCATTGTATAATGATAATGGGGTCAATTCATCAAGAGGATCTAACAATGAGAACCATATATGCATCCAATATCAGAGCACCTAAATATAGAAAGCAAATATTAACATGTTTGGAAGAATAAATAGACTGTAATATAGTGACTATAAGGGATGGTGATACTCACTCTCAATAATGCATATATCATCCAGATAGAAAGCCAATAAGGAAACACTGGACTTGATCTACACTTCAGACTAAATGGACCCAACAGGCATGTACAGAACATTCCATCTAATGGCAGCAGAATACTTATTCCTCTTAAGACACTCAGAACACACTCCAGGATACCTCATCTGTTAGGCCACAGGACAAGTCTTAGCAATTTTGAAATTATATCAAACATCTTTTCCAACCACGATGGTATGAAATTATAAATCAGTAGCAGAAGGAAAAGTGGAAAATTCAAAAATATGCAAAAATTAAACAACCCATTCCTGAAGAAATAAAAACTGAAAATAACATGAGACAAATAAAAGTGGAAATATGATGTACAAAAACTTATAAGATGCAGCAAAATCTGTTCTAATAAGTTTGTAGTGTTAAATGCCTACATGAAAAAAGACCTAAAAAACCTAATGTTGTACTTCAAGGAACTAAAAAAAGAACAAACTAAGTCCAAAGTTAGTAGAAAAAAAGGAAACAAGGACCAACAAAAATACAAATGAAATATAGTCTAGAAAAACAATAGAAAACATCAACAAAACTAAGAGTTGGGTTTTTTTTTAAAGATAAGCAAAATTAACAAACATTTTGCTAGAGTAACAAAGAAAAAGAGAGAATTCAAATAAAAATGAGAGAGGAGACATTAAAACATACCTTACAAATGCAAAGGATCAGTACAGACTACAATGAGCAATTATTATATTCTATCAAATGGGTAATCTAGAAGAAACAAACCAATTTTTAGACACGTGCAGCATACTAAGACTGAATTATGAGGAAATAGAAAATATGAATGGATCAGTAATTAGGGAGATTGAATCAGTAATTTAAAATTGTCCGCCAAAGCCAGGACCTGATGGCTTTGCTGGTGAATTATACCAAGTATTTAAAGAAGAATTCACGCCATCCTTCTCAAACTTTCTCAGAAACTTGAAGAGCAGGAAACACTTCCAAACGCATGTTATGAAGCTAGCATCACCCTAATACCAAAGCCGGATGACGGCACTACAAGAGAAGAAAATTACAAGCCTATATCCCTGATGAATGTAGATACAAAAATACTATGCATAATAGTTTCAATTTATTTCCATAAATAAATGGAAAGATATTCCATGTTAATAAATCAGAAAGTAAATATTGTCAAAATAGCATCACTATCCAAAGTGATCTACATGTTAAATATAATCCCTACCAAAATTTCAATGGCATTTTTCAGAAAAATTTTTAAAAATTTATTCTAAAACTTATATGGAATTACAAAAGACCTCAAATAGCTAAATAAATGTTGAGGAAGATGAACAAAGATGAAAGTGTCACAGTTTCTGATTTCCAATTATATTGCAAAGCTATGGTTATCAAGACAATATGGTACTGGCACACAGACCAATGGAAATAGATGCATGAACCACTGAAACATAACAAAAGTCCAGAAATAAATTCATATATTTACAGTCAACTAATCATTAGCAAAGAGGCAAAGAATCCACAAGTGGGCGGTGTGGAGGGTGAGGATGGTGGTGTGGATGGTGAGGATGGTGGTGTGGGCGCTGAGGATGGTGGTGTGTGGATGGTGAAAATGGTGGTGTGGACGGTGAGGATGGTGGTGTGGACAGTGAGGATGGTGGTGTGGATGGTGAGGATGGTGGTGTGGGCAGTGAGGATGGTGGTGTGGGTGGTGAGGATGGTGGTGTGTGGGTGGTGAGGATGGTGGTGTGGGCGGTGAGGATGGTGGTGTGTGCGGTGAGGATGGTGGTGTGGGTGGTGAGGATGGTGGTGTAGATGGTGAGAATGATCATATAGACAATAGTGTATTGTGTTGTGGTTGGTGAGGGTTGTGGTGTAGATGGTTGGATGGTGGTTTACACAGTGGAGGTTGGTGGTCTGGATGGTGAGAATGCTGCACAGAGTGTGTGATATATTGGAGACAGAATTTCGCGGCATTGCTGGTGGTGTTTTGTGTGAGGAAGGAGAATACAACAGGAAGAATTCGATGATTCTGCTTGGAGCGATGGATTCATTGTGGGTGACTCACTGTTTCTGCAGAAGAGCAGTGCTTCTGTGCCTCTGCTCGCTGGTGCGGGACATCCTTGTCTTGAAAGTCCTCTGCTCTGTAAACCTCAAGTCTTTCTTCAGGGCTGGTTTTGTTTGTTTGTTTGTTTTGGTTTGTTTTGCTTGTTTGAGATGGAGTCTTGCTGTGTTGCCCAGGCTGGAGTGCAGTGATGCAATCTCGGCTCACTGCAATGTCTGCCTCCTGGGTTCAAGTGATTCTTCTGCCTCAGCCGCCCAAGTAGTTGGGACGACAGCACCCCACCATGCCTGGCTAGTTTTTGTACTTTTAGTACAGATGGTGTTTCACCATGCTGGCCAGGCTGGTCTCAAACTCCTGACCTCGTGATCTACCTGCCTTGGCCTCCCAAAGTGCTGGGATAACAGGCATGAGCCACTGTGCCAGCCTCTTCAGGGTTTTTAAAGGATGCCAGGTAGGCTCCTACTGTGGCCTCTGCTTATGCAGAATAAATACACTGTTCCTCTGTGCTCCTCTGTCTGCGTACACAGTACCAGTCCATGTCGCACATTTAACTCGTGTCAGCTGATTTTTCCACAGCCTGTTAGACAAAGAATTTTTTTAAGAAGAGGGGGTAGGTCCCTTTTTCTCTGTTCCCAAATATCTCCATTTCCTGTATAAAATACCTTGCACTGGCGCATGTGCGTGTATTTCCCACGGCATCATAAGTTGACATGCTCACATGTTGATGGGTGAACCATGCCTTATGTTTGGGCACAGAGTTTACACAAGAACCTTCAGATACTATTTCCTTTTGGCCCTACTGCTGTGCCTAGATTAGCTGCAATGCTCCAGAGACATTTATTTATCTGATCACCTTTGACCTCCTCCTTGGCATCTCCATGGGTGTTTAGTTTGAAAAGTCACGTCGGCTTTGTTATGTTACCCATCAGTCCCCTCTCGCTTGGGCCATGAATCTACGCACAATTGAGTCATCCCGTAACATGCCTCCTCCTACATCTCACATTTTAAACTTGAGAGATTTAAAAAGAAAGTTTTTTAAGTCAGAGGAAAAAAATAAACAAGATTCCATTAACTCAGCAAGAACTCTGTTTCAAAAAAAAACTTCTCATTGACAAAAATTTGAAAAGATTGAATTTCCAGTATCATCAAAAGACGGCTTCAATAATTAGAAAACTATTTCCTTTGGAAACGTTTAGTTTAACACATAATGTAATTGCTGCCCACTGCATGAATGACAGCATAGGCAGCACCCAACCTTAAGACGCAGCTGCGTTTCATCCAGAGCTTTGTAACTAAAAACATGGCACTTCATAAGCTTGTGTTTTGGATTTTTAGTATTTTTTGCAAAATCTGCACTTAACATTTTAAAAGCTTAACTTTTGCCCAGCAAATCCATTACTCATATGTATATTACATTTCCTCCCGAGCCACACAGTCCTACACTACGGTTGGACCTGAGCGTGGATGGAAGAGACGGCCCCGCGTCCACACACCACACCTGCATGCCTCCTGCCACTGTGGAACCTCTGAAGTGCGCTGTGAGGGAGGAAGTCCTGTCCAAGGATTGCTGTGGAGGACAGGGCCAATTGCAAATAGGTCTTTCTGAGTGAGGGCCCATCAGACACATGGTTGTGTCACAGCAGGGCTAGTGCAGGTGAGGGGGTGAGCTGCAGGGAGAGTCAACGTGGGCTGGGAGGTCCGGAGGAGGACCTGGCATCTGGAGCCACTGGGGCAGGGACTGAGCACCAGCCTGGGCAGCTGAGAGGGTCGCCAGCCCTTTCTTGCTGCTCACAGGCTGAAATGGAGTTACGCTGCTACTTCCCGCCCATCATACAGCCGTGGTCAATCACACTAGCACCCTAAAACCAGATGCAGACAATCCAGAGTGAGCCTCAGTCGTGTTAGCCTTTACAGTAGGGTGACACCGTCTGGCGTTCTGCTGGGACCCGGAGGCACAGGGACAGACACGTATGTGAGTCTGCACAAGGCCAGACTGGTTTGGATAAGTTCAGGTTTCCCCAGCATGTTGATTGGCCGGGACAACTCCAGACACTGTGTTGTCAGTATTGTTCAAAAGCACGAACATTTAATTTTATTGCTCTTCCTGTTTCCTAAAGCGGCATTATCACTATCGCGTCAAGCATGACTACTCAAGCAGTGGTTGAAGATTTAAAGGAGCTTCACCCCATGTGCCCAGCAGCAAAATAAAATTTGATCTTTTATAGCATCTTGTTTGATAAATCACAATAACAAGCTTCTCCTGAACTGTGGACCACGTTCCTTTAATTCAAGTTTTAGAAATGGATGACTGTGTTAATTCCGCCCATGTCCCCTAGCATAGTATGTCTAACTCACAGGATCAAGGGTAATTTCGGTTTTGTAAATGCCATTGATGCCTTCCAGCCACACCCCAGGAGCACACCTGCAGTTGGACAGCTGGGCTCATGAATGGTTGCAGCAGGGAGGACTCATCCTGGGGAGCCACAGGTTGTCAGGAAGGGGGTGTCAGGAAGGGCTTATCATAGGTTTTGGCTTGTGCTTGGTCATTTGGGGGGTGGATTTTCTATGGATTGGATCTCTCCAGGGAGCAGGAATAATTTTACGACTTGGTCTCAAATAAATCCTCTTTAAGAAGAGGGAAGATGAGACTAGGCTGAGCTGGTAAAGATGCAGAGGCCCGTCACATTCGCTGGAAAGGGGGATTGGGGATCCTGTGGTTTGAACAATGTTCCCGTTTTGTCTGTGCTCTGGGTGATTACCGAGCAGGTTTTGTTTTTGTCTTGATTCATGATTGGCGTTGTCTGATGCTTATGTTCTCTGAGTTGGCCAACAGGAGAGAACAAAGCACTTCCCCAAGGCACAGGCCAGTCCTGGCTGCCAGGGGCTGCTTTTTCATTCTTAAATTTCACAACTATGAACTTACAACCCTACAGTCAGATGGCCAAGAGAGGTCAGGTGCTGTGTGCACGGTCGGATTGTCAGCATCTGCACAGAGACTGCGGATGGTCTGTTGTTCCTGCTGACCGTCTGTGGCACTGCCTCCACCCAGCCCATCACACAGGCCACGAGCTCCGTGTGTCCTGAAGCCTGAAGGATGACTTCTAACTGGGGCTCTGTGGGCCTCACCGCACACCACTGTCTGTTTTGAAATTACCACTAGAGTCGCAGACCCCAGGCACTGCATGCATTTGAGCTGTCTGTGTCTTCATTCCCTAGACAACCAGCCCAGAGACGATTCTAAGTCAGGTGCTCTGGGCCAGACCAATCACTGGTGTGCTTTCCAGCATTCTCAGCTAATTTCAATATATAGTCACGATCAAGGGCTGCTGCTTCAGGATATGACACAGGAGACATCAGATTGAGACCAGTTCTGCTGAACTACTAATCAAACCGTTTTTCGTGGATATCGTTGTAAGACTCAAATTAACCCTGAATGTGCAATAACTTCCTCTCCTGCATGGCCTCCAGGGGCCCCGACTTATGAATCCATTTAATAATGCTGAAATGCTGGAACCAAGCAAAGGGAGGGGCTGGCACATCCACTCAGCTACCACTCGGTCATGAGTTTCCGTTCAGCCTCAGCTTCCAAGTTTGCCTGTCTCACCAAGGGTCTGTGAAAAAACAGCCTCCAAAAATAAGCTAGAAAAGCTGGAGAAGAGCCTGTATTTGAAAGCTTCATGATATGATTTGGCTTTGTCCTCACCCAATTCTCATCTTGAACTGTAATCCCCAGAATCCCCATGTATCTAGGAAAATGCCCGGTGGGAGGTGATTTGCTTATGGGGGCTTCCCCCATGCTGTTCTCATGCTGGCGAGTTCTCAGGAGATCTCATGGTTTCATAAGGGGTTCTTCCCTCTTCACTCCTCACTCTTCTCTCTCCTGCTGCCATGTGAGGAGGTCCAAGCTTATCCTTCACCTTCCTCCATGACTGTAAGTTTCCTAAGGCCTCCTCAGCCATGTGGAACTGTGAGTCAATTAAACCCCTTTCCTTTATAAATTACCCACTCTCAGGTATTTCTTTACAGCAGGGTGAAAATTGACTAAGAAGGTAAATTGGCACAAAGACTGGGGTGCTACTATAAAGATATTTGAAAATGTAGAAGTGACTTTGGAACTGGGTAATGGACAGAGGCTGGAACAGTTTAGAGGGCTCAGAAGAAGACAAGAAGATGCAGGACAGTTTGGAGCTTCCTAGAGACTTGTCAAATGGTTTTGACCAAAATGCTGATAGTGATGCAAACAATGAAGTCCAGGCTGAGGTGGTCTCAGATGGACATGAAGAACTTACGGGGAATTGGAGCAAAGGCGACTCTTGCTATGCTTTAGCAAAGAGATTGGTGGCATTTTGCCCCTGCCCTAGAGATCTGTGGAACTTTAAACTTGAGGGAGATGATTTAGGGTATCTGGTGGAAGAAATTTCTAAGCAGGAAAGCACTCAAAATGTGGCCTGGGTGCTCTTAATAGCATTCAGTTATATGCATTCACAAAGAGATACTTTGGAATTGGAATTTATGTTTAAAGGGGAAGCAGAGCACAAAAGTCTGGAAAATTTCCAGCCTGAGGATGCAATAGAAAGCAAAAACACAATTTCTGGGGAGAAATTCAGGCTGGCTGCAGAGATTTGCATAAGTAACAAGGAGTCAAATGTTAATGGCCAAGACAATGGGTAACATGTCTCCATGGCACATCAGAAACCTTCACAGCAGCTTCCCCTCCATTACAGACTTGGAGGCTCCGGAGGAAGAAGTGGGTCTTGCTGCATTACGCAGTCTTGGGCTTCGCGCCCTGCACCCCAGTCATGGTTAAAAGGGGCCAAGTTACAGCTCAGGCCATTGCTTCAGAGGGTGTAAGCCCCAAGCCATGGCAGCTTCCACATGGTGCTGGTCCTGTGCATGCACAGAAGTCAAGAATTGAGATTTGGGAACCTCCACCCAGATTTCAGAGGATGTATAGACATGCCTGGATATCCAGGCAGGATTTTGCTGCAGGGATAGAGCCCTCATGAAGAACCTGTGCTAGAGCAGCGCAGAGGGAGATGTGGGGGTGGAGCCCCCACACAGAGTCCCCACTGGGGCACCGCCTAGTGGAGCTGTGAGAAAAAGGCCACCATCCTCCAAACCCCAGAATTGTAGATCTGCCAACAGCTTGTACCATGTGCCTGGAAAAGCTTCAGACACTCGACACCAGCAAATGGAAGCAGCCAAGAGTGGGGCTATACACTGCAAAGCCACAAGGCAGAGCTGCCCACGACCAGGGAGTCCACCCCATGCATCATCGTGACCTGCATGTGAAACCTGGAGTCAAAGGACATTTTTTAGGAGCTTTAAGATTTAATGACTGCCCTGCTGGATTTTGGACTTGCATGGGGCCTGTAGCCTCTTTGTTTTAGCCAATTTCTCACATTTGGAATGGGAGCATTTATTCAATGCCTGTACCCCAGTTATACCTTGGAAGTAACTAACTTGCCTTTGCTTTTACAGGCTTATAAGCAGAAGGGACTTGCCTTGTCTCAGATGAGACTCTGGACTTAGACTTTCGGTTTAATGCTTGAATGAGTTAAGGCTTTTTGGGACTGTCAGGAAGGCATGATTGTGTTTTAAAATGTGAGGACATGAGATTTGGGAGAGGCCAGGGGCAGAATGATATGTTTTGCCTGTGTCCCACCCAATTTTTATCTTGAATTATAATCTTCAGAGTCCCCATGTGCCTAGGGATAGACCTGATGGGAGGTGATTGGATCATGGGGGTGGTGTCCCTATGCTGTTGTGACAGTGAACGAGTTCTCACGAGATCTGATGGCTTTATAAGGGGCTCCTCCCCATTCACTCCTCACTCCTCTCTCCTGCTGCCACGTGAAGAAGGCCCAAGCTTGCTTCCCCTCCACCTTCTGCCATGATTGTAAGTTTCCTGAGACCTTCCCAGCGTGTAGAACTGTGAGTCAATTAAACATCTTTCCTTTAGAAATTACCCACTCCCAGGCACTTCTTTACAGCAGTGTGAAAATAGATTAATACATTCACCAAACTATTTGAAGATAATTCTACATGCAAAAATCTTTCCAAGCTCCTGAATGGCTCCTACAGACAGAGAGAGCTGGGAAAGACGGGTCCCTCGGGCCCATCACTGCTGAGGTGAGTGAGGGGCCTCTCAGCACCTCCCACGCCCGTGCCAACCTGGACCCTGGCAGACAGGCTGTGAAGACGGAGCTCGCTCCCCTCTGGCCGGGTCAGCGGCTGAAGGCAGCCCTCAAGACAGCAGCACTCACTCGGGACAGATGTGGGCAGTGCCCCAGAACTTACCATGTGCCCTCTCAATATTTAAAAGTGATCTGGGGATACACACATTTTTTCCTGATCTTGAATTTTACCACAAACTGGAAAATTATATTTTTGATCAAAGGCTCTCTCTCTCTCTCTCTCTCTCTCTCTCTCCACCTCTCTGAGGACTGTCAGGGTGATTTCTTTACCACTATTCCCAGAATTATAAGGTGGTTTTGATGAGTAAATTCACTTTGGCATTATTTTAAATAGTTTCATGGCTCGCTCAGCCAGCATTAATGAAGGCACCAATGGCAAGTCCCTGCAGTTCCTGGTGCTGCGCTCAGGGAAGGGTGATGCTGCCAGAGCTGTCCCTGCGAGCTGCCCTCAGATCTAGAGGGGAGAGGCCTCTCTCCCAGCCATGGGGCCAGCTGGTGCCACACGTCTCGAATCTAGAAGAAGAGGCCTCTCTCTGGCCACAGGGCCAGCCGGTGTCTTCTGTTTTAGAAAACTGGACGCTGAGGCCCTGCCTTCATTTCTCCAACCATGTCAGCCTCAAACACCCAAATCACTCCTGGTCTTCAACCACCGTGGGAAGCACTTGTTCACTTTCCTGTATCTGAACACCCACTTGTGGTGTTTATATGATTATTCCTACAAGTGCAGGAAGAGAGGGAAAACACTAGCATTTTTGGAATTTCTACCAGGTGCCTGGATTAGTATAATAATTTTGCTTGGTTCAAAGTAAACCCCTTCAGGTAAGTAGGAATCTCCCATCTCACAGATGTGAGCACTGACATAAGAGGAGCTGAAGTGCCCAGAGCCACACGGTCAGTCCATGGTGGGGCGAAGACCGGACACAGACATTCTGATCCCAAAGCCTATGTGCATTTGGGATCCATCATTACTATTGATAAAAATATCAGTATCATTATTATTTAGCCACTACATTGGACCAGACATTACACGGAGTGACTTTCAAACACAGACATTTACAATTTTCATAACCCCCTACAGAGCGGATGTATTTCCATTTTTATTTAAAGAAAAACTGAAACCTAAGTGCTTTGTTTTCCTGGCTCAGGTTTCACAGCTGGGAGGCTGCAGAGCGGGGACCCATCCTTTCCACCCCACTCCAGCCTCCACTCCTTCCACGTAGGCCCTAAAGTTGGGGGCCGAATTGCAGAGTGCCATTTCTACAAACCCATTCAGTATATTTTATGTATTTTTCCAATCACCGGTTAATTCGGAATTATTATGCTGTGGCCCCAGCCATGAGGCGCACACAGTCTGAGATGGTCACACTTCTCACGCAGCTCTGGAGCTGTGAACCAGGACTTGTCCTATCCTCCACGGCCTGGAGTCAGGGATGAGAAACATCAGTGATGGACTATGTCATCAGAGAGACAAGGAATGCTCCAGCAAGATGGCAGAGAAGCGTGAGATGGGTGGAATGTGCCCCGACCTCTGACGTGGCCTGGTGACGTGGCACACGGGTCCCTCAATGTGCCACAGGATCCTTCTCACCTCTGGGTCCTCCTGCTCATGCCATGCTGTCTGTGGGACCATCTGTGCCTTCTGCCTGGCTGACTCCCCACAGTGCTGGCTGGCTGACCCCCCATGGGGGCCCACACTGCCCCCGAGGCTGGCTGGGGTGCCTGTCTTCAGCTTCAGTATTGCAGCACCTGTTAAACAGCCCTGTAGCCCTGTGACCCTGGCTGTCTGCACAGCCATGGCTTTGGTCCCAGAAGGCCCCAACTGGGGCTTTTCACCTTTCGGTCTCTTACCCGCCAGTGCCCAGCAAATAGTGGGCACTTAATTCACGTTTGTTGAATGAACAAATAATAAAAAGAGCAATTATTTTCACTGAGCCTTCGATTAACTGAGTTTAAGATATTATGGTTTGAGTTTGAACTGAATGTTGCCTTGGTCATGCTGCAAATATCTGGAATGTCGGGAACTAAAGTCTAGTGAACCAGTTATGATACAAGTCAACTGTTTCTCAAGAGAAATGCTAAGAGGGGTTCAGGAGATTCAGGAAATTCACTGAAGGCCCAGGGCCAGGTAGCATTTGATTCACAAACTGAAAAACAATCAAACAATGCCTCCTGTCCTCTGGAAGCACACATTAATTTCTGAGCATAGAAATATCTGAGGATAGCTACTGCATTCTGCTTTTTTAAAAAAATATTTGGCAAAATGGTTTCTTTAATTGTACTTTTTTCTCCAGAATCAAAATAAAAGAATTCATAGCAAAAGCCTAAAATTACAGAAACAAATGAAATACCTCTGTCCTTTGGCTTTCTCTTGTGCCCTGAAAGAATGCCGAATTGCTGTGATGATTTAATTTACCTGCCCAAATCCTTCCCTCTGCGTGGAAACGTGGACCTCCCTGAGGTGGCTTCTGGGAAGCAGCGTGTGGCCTCCCACTCTGGGGAACCGAGGAGCCGTGCTCACAGCAGCTGTTCCCTGTCGCCCTGACGTCAGCAGAGCAGCACCATAACTTCGAAGGAAAGCACACCGCACTCCGACGGAATACTTTGAAAAACACTGCAGCTCCGGCTTTTCAATGCACATGGGAGTGGAAAGCATATGTGGAGAAAAGAAAGAAAATCACCACTAGCCACAAATGAAAGACCATGTATGTTAAAAGTCCAAAATAAATCAAGATAAACTGTTAGAATTCGGTAAGATTTCTCGACATAATGTCAACATTTTAAATGTAATTATAGTTTTATAAGCTGGAAACAAACAGAAAATAAAACAGCACTAGAAAACATTTAATATGTGGAACCAATTTACAAAATATGTACAGAGCTGCTAACTCAATGTTGTGAAGACATCTTTTACTACCAAAAACAATCTGTAGATTCAACGAATTATCATTAATTGCCATCAGAAGTTCTGCTTGTCCAGTTTTTCAAATTCTGAAATTTATATGGATTACAGAAGCCAAGGACAGGTGAAGGGGCTGGGAAAGGAACCCAGGACGCTGGCTGTGCCCTGAAGGCCCCAACACCAAGACCCGCTGAGTGAGGGGGGTGCATGCAGAAGCCCCATAGCCAGGTAGGCAGGGACACCCACCTGTGATGGAATGTCTCCAAGAGCCTCCACCCCCCGGCGCTGGATCATCGACACACATAGACAAAATAAGGAAACTCAACCCACCTCATGCTCCCACAAAACAAACCCCAGGTGGATTGGGAAATCAACAGGAAGGGTGAAAAAATGGAGACCCTACAAGATAACCTTGGAAAATGCCTTTATACTGGGGAAGAAAAAATTTGTCCTAACAAAACACAAACATTGCAACCATAAAGGAAAAGATTTATTAGCCAAACTATGTTAAATAGTAATATGAATATAAATACAAGTGCAAACATGTGTATTTACACACACACACACACCAGGTGCAGGTTAAAATTCTCAAAAGGAAAGATACAGGATGTAAAATTTCACAGGTGTCCACTGCGCCTCGCTGTTAAAATTATTTGGAAGCCTCACAGTAAATCACTGCACAGCATTCCCACGTCCACCTGTGCCACCGTTCATCCAACCTGCGCCTTCCTTAGCTTCCACGAGTAGAGGGGGCCCAGGCACTGCAACGCGCCCCCGGCCTGGAGGCGGGGTGGAGAGGACGCCCGGGGGGGGGGAAGACCCAGGCTCCACCTGCTCCTGCCTGCTGGGAGGGCCCAAGCCGTGTGCAAGGCGTATCTCAGGTTCTTTGCCTAAAACAGGAACAAATCCTATCAGCCCTGTTTCAGCCCAAGATGTATTGAAGAATCAAGATAACAGAATTTCAATACTATATCTATAAATGCCGTTAGACTGAAGAACAAGCGTGTCACTTCATACAGATCACTGTGGTCGTCACGCTTTCCATTCAGAATTTCAGCAGCAAACTTTCCAAGCCGTGTGCCGTAGTCAGCCCAGGATTCTGTAACAAAATACCAAACACTGGGCAGCTTAAACAACAGACTTTCAGTTCGCACGGGTCTGAGGCTGAGGTCCAAGACCAAGGCACGGGCAGGGCTGGTTTCGCCCGAGGCACCTTCTCTGCGGACCGTGGCCACCGTCCTGATTGCACCCGCAGGGCTTGGCTTCCCTGTGTGGGCCCAGGAGGAGAGGGAGTCTGAGGGATCTGGTGGCTCTTCTCATGAGAGCACTGACCCCAGCATGCGGCCCCACCCTCATGACCTCATCAAACCCTCATCACCTCCCCGAATGTGAGGGTGAGCTGCACCGTGTGAGTCTCAGGGCAACACACATTCTGTCCATGACACACTTGTCCGTGTTAGGGCATACTTTCCTTCTAGTCCTTCACTGGAAATAGAAAATATTCCAAAACAACTGGTAAGAGGATAAAAAACTCGGTCATCCCAGTTGATCCAAGATTTTCAAAAGAACAATTCTAACTCTAAGAAACACGCTCAGGTTTTGTTTTCCTGGGCCCTGTACTCATGGTTCCACACTTAGGCAGCCTCGGCTTAAACCCGCGTGGCTCTGTGGGGCACCCACCCCCTGTACAGTCCATTTGTGGACCTGGGACAGCTATGGGGTGGGCATTGACACTTTCAAATGTCATTTGCTGTCACTCCAAAAAGAAGCCACCTGCAGAGCAATTCCACTGACAGATCCATGACAAGACCAGAACCATTAGTGACTTAAGCCAAAGAAAAATGTATCAATAAAGCAGTTATTTTATAAAAAGAGAATAATGAACCAATGCCTACGTGCTGGCAGACACTGTGATTTCACAGCAGATTCAATGTGGTGTCAACACAGCGGATTTGGGAGTGAAATAATTGATGCTGGAGGCATACGTGGTGCTGAAAACAGGATTTTCTTCCATTCCAGGGTTGAGCTGCACTGTTGACTAAAAACATCCATTTCTATAATCAGCAACCTGAAGGTTTTCTTCACACAGAAGGGCCGCAGAATATTCCATCTCCACGGCCGCCCCCGCCTGCGCATCTGCGCTGAGGCTTCCTGTGTTCAGCAGTTGGACATCACATCACTCAGCGGAAGCAGCTAGAATCAGCTCCATTGCTGCACCACGGCTTCACGGCTGGGCATTTAACATGCAGCAACGTAGGCGCATTTAACATGCAGCAACATAGGTGGGGCGCGATGGCTCATGCCTGTAATCCCAGTACTTTGGGAAGCAGAGGCAGGTGGATCACTTGAGGCCAGGAGTTCAAGACCATCCTGCCTACACGGTGAAACCCGTCTCTACTAAAAATACAAAAATTAGCCATGAGTGGTGGCGTGCATAGTCCCAGCTACTAGGGAGACTGAGGCAGGACAGTCGCTTGGACCCGGGAGGCAGGGGCTGCACTGAGCCGAGATCACACCCCTGCACTCCAGCCTGGGCGACAAAGCCCAGGCTGTCTCCCAAATGAAAAGGAAAAAAGCAAACGAGAAAGAAAAAGTAAAGTATAGCTCTACAGATTAATTAAATCCAGGCGAATATCCTCCCAAGTAAGAAATATAATCAAAGTTAAAGAGACAGTGAAGCCAGCTGTCTGCCAGCATGGAGGGTGCGGTGGTGAAGCAGGTGCATGCGGGGCAGTCAGGCAACGTGCAGAGGCCTTGGAACCAGGAGGCACAGCCGAGATGCCGGCCTGGGCGGGGGCATCAGTGACGGGGCAGGAAAACACGTGAGCTGGACGTGGAAGGATGAAACACTCAAACACGGGAGAAGTGTCACCCCCGCCGTTCACTGAAGCGTACAAGAGGTCAAAGGAACCACAAAGCCACAGAATGTGGGCAAAAGTGGCAAAAGCCACTGAGAAGGATTTGGGGTGTTCGGTCAAACGTGCAGCAGATGTGGGGTCTCGGCCGAGGAGAGGCCGTGCGGACCCTCAGAACCTGACTCCTGGGACATGTGGCTCAGTGCAGGGTCCACAGACCACAGTGAGGACGAGAGCCAGGACCGCCAGCGAGTCCAGGAGCACAGCGGGTCTGAAGATGAGAGGAGGCTGCAAATAAGGAAACTGGCAAAGCCGTCCCGGCTCCATGGCAACGGCAAGCTTCTGGAGACACGTCCTTTCTGAATGAGACGCTGCGGGACGCAGCAGGGAGGAAGCTGGAGGTGGAGGCTGCTGCGCGTGTCAGCCCCACACCTCCTGGAGGGCGATCTCGGAGCCAGGGGCCTCATCTGACAGGGACTGAAGCCATTCACAGTTGGTGTGGCCACGCACAGGCAGTTAGCACATTTCAGAACAAGCAGATCAGAGCCAGCCATGCAGGCATCTAGGCAGATCCTCAGGCACTTTTAGAATGTGGAGTTTGAGTGCAGGCTGCATGAGATTGCTTGGGAGCAGGCACCCTCAGCCTGCTGTGGACTTTGAGTGTGTGGTGAACACGTGGCTGTATCCTCAGCCTGCCGTGGAGTTTGAGTGTGTGGTGAGCATCTGGCTGCACCTTCAGTCTGCCGTGGAGTTTGAGTGTGTGGTGAGCACGTGGCTGCATCCTCAGCCTGCCGTGGACTTTGAGTGTGTGGTGAGCATGTGGCTGCACCCTCAGCCTGCTGTGAAGTTTGAGCACAGGATACCAGGTTCTGTGTCAGGCTGCCCAAGAGTGAGCAGGGGAAGCAGCCGCCCTCTTAGGACCCAAAGCGTAGCATGGAAGTCAGCTGTGAACTGGCGTTAACACAGAAACCAGCTTCCAGGAATGCTGAGCAAAGGTTTGGACTGTGAGTGGCACACGCCTCCCAGACGCGCTTGTGGTCTGTGCCTTGCATCTGCATGTGCCCTTTCCTCTTCACTGTGACCCCACCCGAGAGGCTCCCTCTCCTGTCCATCCACACTTCTCAAGCATGTGCCAGTTTTTCTGGCCCAGAGGAACTGCAAAGGCTCCAGTGTCTTTGTTGGTTGGTTTCTTCTGAACTGAAACCTGGAAATGCCGGGGAGGTCTCCTGACTCTCACTAGTCCTGACCCCAACTCGCAGGCTGCGTGGAGCTCAAGGCTCCTTGTTGGCTGTGGAGTCCATGCCCAGGGCCTCCCAACTCCACTGCCCCGGCCCTGAGGCCTGCTGTTCTGTGCTCCTCGTGCTCCCCGCACTTGAAGGCAGGGACAGCGGAGACACACGGGACGCCAACAGCTGCCCTGCAGGCCCAGAGTCATGGGTGCTTAGAGGTGGGACGGACAGGCCTCTCACCTGCAGGTAGGAGACCCAGGTGGAGATTTGCGAGTATTAATTGATTTCTTCACTGAGTAACTGATTCCCGCCACCCTTTGCTGTTTCTGGAGATGGTCGCTGTTTCTTTTTCAGGGTCCATCAGCAGGTGAGGCTGAAATCCCGTCCTCCTACCCATAATCCCAGCAGGTAAGGACCTAGGAGGGAATGTCCTGGCATCTCATGACTTTCAAAAAGGGGTTTGGGAAAAATGAAAGTAGCTTTTGATTTTATCTCTGCAATATCAGGACTCCTGGGCTTGACAGAGAAGTGTTATGTAGACTCTGTGAAAGAGAATTGTCCCAGAAGACGTCAAGGTGACTTCTATATGCACGATTCACGTTTCTGCAGCTCCTCAGGGCCTGCAAAGCCTCTCACCCGACGCATCTCCTATCCCGCCCACTTTCCCAGCTGTGCACTACCATCCTCAATTAAAGAAGGAACACCCCGAAGTGCGAGGGCCTTCCCCCAGCCGAACACCACCGGTGAACCCAGGAACGAGCCCAGAACGTTAGACAGAGCCCTCGCAGCGCAGCGCAGCGCGAACGGTCCGCCCATCTCAGGAGCGTCTTCGGCGTTCCTGTCATTTACTGGAGTGTTCGCCTGCAGGGCTCCACAGGCCCACGCGGGGCTCGACTCGGTTCCACTGCCCGTGAGACCGGCGTGTGTCCGCCTGAGGCCAGGCCTCCCTGCCCGGGGACCAGCGTGGAGGTCCCGGCGGCTGGCACCTGCTCTCGCCTGAAGCCCACAGAGAGCCGGCTCGGGAAGCTGCTGTGCGCCACAGCCTCCAGTCCATGCATTCCCGACCCGGATCCAGGAAAGAGGAATAAACCCACCGAACATCTGGGCGGAAGAGATCACTTAAAGGTATCTTTAAATCATGTGCTCTTCTCTTTTATTTTCCTTTATATGTGATCTCTCCCCAGCCATACAGAAACAGCCCTTTGCTCAGGGAGATGCGAGCGTCGGGGTGGAGGTGCAAATTAAAGGAAGAGTCCTTGCTCCTGCTCTGACGGACGGAACGAGATACCTAGTTCCCAGGAAACGCGTGTCAGAGCGGTGGCTGTAGCGGGAAGTACTGGGTGAACATGAACGCACACGCACGTGTGCACATCCATACCTACTGTCTACACTCCTTAACCTTGTCCTGACACACCAACAGCCAGGCCTGGAGGCGCGTTCACAGAGTCCCGTGGAAGTCTCGGGGTGTGACGGAGGACGTGCCCTGCCCGGAAAGCAGAGTGAAAGAAGGCGGGCCGGCGCTCAGAAGCCGCGTGTTTTCTTTGAATCCGAAGGCAGCGCATCTGGAGCAGCTGTGGGCGCCGGGTGGACGCCTGGCGGCCAAGCCCCAGCCCCAGCTCGAACCTGCGGCGCTTCCAAGACGGCCTTGCTGAGCACGTGGGGGTTCGGCGGAGACCGCATGCCGCAACTAGGCGGCGGAGTCCGGGGTGTGGACGCTCTGCTCTGGAGGGTCCCCAGCCGGACGTGGTGGCCGGAGCGCCGCATGCGCAGCCCCCGCCTGCCAGGAGCCGCCAGCAGGCTTCGGAGAGCAGACCCCGGCCTCTGCGGCCCACACAGACCATGCCAGGCTCCCCTTGCCTGCAGCGGGGAACACGGAGCTCCAAGGGCTGGAACATTTGCCCTGGAAGCTGAGTCCGCCCGAAACCCAGAGAGCCTGACATCCCCACGGCAGCTTCTGTCTCCTCCAGCTGCAGCGGTGTGCGAGGAGGGGCCAGCACAGAAAAGCAAGGAAACACGAGGAAACCGGCGTCAACTCACAAAAACCCCGACTGTCCTTCTCAATGAAAGCTCAACGTCTGTGTGACCGCAGCGAGTCACGCTTACAATCCAGTTACAAACACAAAAAGCCGATACACAGTTGCTTTATATATGAAGACATGACTATATAGCCATGCAAGTGTAGAGAAAAAATTTAAAGTACACTGAAATATTAGTGGTGGTTGGATTATGACGTCTTATTGTTCAAGGTGATTTCATCATCTTCTATTTCGTATAGTTTTATAATATAAAAATAAAATTTCTTTGAGCCTGCATTTTTTCCTGAGTATAGTTTCATATACATAAAGTTAATTTTGCTTTCCTTCTGGAAGTTGTTTTGCTACTTAGACTAGTGATCACCTATTTCCTCCATCTCATATGGAACATTCACAGAAAAATATTAGGAAAAACCCTTTGGCTATAATAAAATACTTTGTTTTATTCAGTTGTAGGTGATTCTTTCTTTTTAAAAAATATTTTGAATTTTGCTGAAAAATCCAAGGAATGCACAGTTAATGCTGAGTAGGTGAGCTACAAAAGGATGTAAAATTTAACCAAATCATCTGATTGTGAATTCAAAAATTAAAAACTTATCACGGGTCCGTGAAGGAGCCAATTCCACTCTGTAGTCTGCATTTTCTAAATGAGAAACTGACAATTCGGGTGAAGTGAGTGCAGTTGTCCGGATCTTGTTGATATTAGAGTTTCAAAAAAATCACTGTTTGGAGAAAGTGAAGGAGGGAAAAGCTGGAGTGGATGCAGAGAGGGGTGAGGAGGGCAGAGCCCCAGGACAGGGCAGGGAGCAGGGCAGAACCCAGGGCAGAAGGGAGAGGGCAGAGGGCAGAGGGGAGCAGGGTGGAGGGGAGAGGGGAGAGGGGAGAGCAACCACAGGGTGATGACCGTGTTAAGCGGAGCACCAGCCAAAGAGGGAAGTTCAGCCCGAGTCCCAGCCTGGCTCCTGCTCGCAGTGGGCGCCTGCAGGGAGGACCCCCTTGCTGACTTGCAGGATGACGTGAAGGCCACGCAGAGCCACCTCAGGACAGAGGACAGGGGTCTGAACCGCCACCCGTGGCAGGACCTGTGGCCTCCCCGTGGCAGGACCTGTGGCCTCTAACACAAAGCCCTCACATCTCCTCTCATGGGGTCACCACGGGGATGCAGGTTCTAATCATTCTTTCGGAGTAAAGGTATTGCTGAAGAATTTAACATAAGAAGAAAACTGCAGTTCAGCAAAGGGAGCGGGCTCAGCTCTGAGAGCTGCTGTTCTGAATGCAGGGAGCCCTGTGTCTGTCAAAACCAGGAGAATTCACTGCGTTTTCCTCCGACAACTGCACAGAGCAAATACATCCCTCCCTGCCCAGCCCTGTGGTCACTCCTCCTCTCAGGGAAACTGGCTCTTTGGACCAGGAATGAAAAATGGTTTTCTGGTTGTTGTTGTTGTTTTTCATCAGATAAACGATTTCTCAGGGGACCGCCCGCCACTTTGGGGATTTGGCCCCAGGACGGCCCATTGGGAGGGCCGGATGATTTCTATTCGCCAGAGAGAAGAAAGCGAAGTTGTAGAGTCCATACATACTTCCTGGAGCTGCTCTTAAACCCTGTAATTACCTTTTAGTTCAGAAAGAGCACTTTGCAAGCCTCCAACATCCAGTAACGCAAGTCCTGGGGACGCAGCACGGAGCTCAGGGGTGGGTCATTCGCCGTCTCCCTTCGGGGAAAGGGAGCGGGAGTTCAGCGCTCACCTGTTCCATCTCCCTCCAGAGAGGGAAGAGAAGACCCTCACCCAGCCGAGCCCCACGCCGTGTCCACGTGGCTTGTGAAGTGTTACAGGACTTTCTAAACATGTTGGCCACATTATCTCCAAGTACAAATTCGCATTTCACTTTTTCATTCAATTCTCATTCCATATTTTCTTTCAGAACATAAGAGGACAGCACATAGAAAAGAGCTATTTAAACACACGATTTCCTTCTTTATAACTGCTCAAAGTACAGCACATAAAGTCCAGCACTTTCAGCACTTTATATAGAAGGAAATCATATGTTTAAAAACTGTTGGCAGTTACAATAGTGAACCATTCACTTTCCAAATGATTTCTCAAAGGGGGTCCCAAGAAGGAAGGCCAGCTATTCACAGGTCCCTGACTGAGCGCGTGCTCGCTCCTCTGTGACAGGGTCCTCAGCCAGCTTTGACTCTCAGGAGGCACCGGGAGGAGGGGAGGTGACGGGGCTTAGGCTCCAGAAGGCAGGAGCCACCAGGAACTGTACAGGCCCCCGGCGCCCCCAGTGATAATGTTGGGTGGTGGCAGGTGGAAGGCCGAGGACCCCGAGGAGGGTCACAGTCAGTTCCTGGGTGTGCTGCGCACTCTGCAAAGCTCTCTTTAGTACAAATGCTGCATGCCAGTGTGAAAGGACCAGCTCCGGGGGCCGGCAGGCTGGAGGGGGCCGTGGTGTCAGGGGGTCTTTGCCGCAGGGAGACAAGAGCTGCCGTGCTCCATGGGAGCAGGCTGACCCTTGGGGGTTCAGGTTTGAGGGTGAACGTTGTTCCCGCCCCGCTAAAGCCCAAGCAGGAGCAGGAGAGCCTGAACCCAGCATGAGTGAGTCTCCAGGTGGGCCTGGGGTTGCACTTTCTAAGACGAAGATTAGAAACATGGAATTCCCAAACTTCTCTTTTCACAAACCACCTATTCATCAAAATTATTATGCTTAATTACGTTTTCAAGCCTTCTGTTAGAAATAATAGCTATACATCATTTAAAGCAAAGCAAAGCAAAGGGTGGCCCCTTCTCTGGCCTTAGCTGATATTTAAACCACATAATGTGAGTAATAAGATTAATTTATCCTAACATTTGACTACGATGACCTTTTGTCGTTTTTAAGGCAGGGTCTGCTCTCTTGCCCAGGCTGGAGGGCAGTGGCGTCAACACTGTCCACTGCAGCTTCGACCCCCTGGGGGCCGGCCATCCTCGCGCCTCAGCCTCCCGTGTAGCTGAGACCCCAGGCATGTCACCATGCCCAGCTAGTTGTTTTTAGTAGAGAGGAGGCCTTACCATGCTGCCCAGGCTGGGCTGGAGCACCTGGGCTCAAGTGATCCTCCCACCTCCACTTCATTACAGGTGTGACCCCCCACGACAGCCCGATCTTTTCCAGCACGTTCTGATTCCTTGTCCCAGAGCTAGGCCCTTCTTCATTTGCCCACAGCTCCAGGACCTCAAAACCACTTGGAACCAAAGTACATATACAGTTATTGTTTATCTATACACATCCCCACTTAACTAGTCAGTCCAAATATTCCCCTTCATTATAATCTGCTATAAGAGCATTTCTATCCAGATTCTGCACCCTCGAATCCTACTCCTCCTTGCATCAAAGAAAGGATAAAAAGATACAGAACGTTAGTGTCACTGAGTTCAGAAACCACATCCGTTTCCCCGTATAGGAGGAGGACAGAGCACCCAGCACGTGAGGCCCAGCGGGACCCCCACTCCTGCTGCGTCAGGGCCTCCATCCCGGGCTCTCCCGACTGTGTGCATACCTGCACTCCTGGCCACACTCTCAGCGCTCGCTGGGTCACCTGGACTCATTGCTGAGTCACAGGGTCACAGGGTCACAGGAGGCCGCCAGCCCTGCAGGGTGGGGCCGGCTTCATCACGGAGCCACCAGACCCAAGGATCTGTTAGCTGACATCTGGAAAAAGCCCAGCACTCAGGAAGTTTCCCCAGAAAGTAGGAAAACCTGGATGGTAATCATTTTCCATATCAAGTTATAGAAATTTCTACTCCCTTTTTTGAAAAGGATGGAGACCCTCTGTGCCCAAGTAGAAATTTGCATGGCAGCTGCTTGCTAGGCATTACGTGAACAATAAACTCTTTGACTTTCATCTTCAGTTAAGGCTGTGAGAAGGTAGTTTTAACCAGCACAAGGAAGGAAAATTTTATTAGCAAAAAAGTACAGTTAAATTGTCTAAGTGTGTGTGTATGTGTGTGTCAGAAAACGTATTTACAATGATTTTTAAAAATAATTCAGGTATTTTGATGACAGTCACACCGTCACACTGTTGATTAGACTTGCGATCCATAGTTGCCAAATGCCGACTGTCTTAAGCCACGTTGGCTTACCCTGCAAGACAGCGTCAGGGAGGGAAAGCCCAGAGAAAGACACAAAGCAAAGCCAAGATAAACACTGCCCTCTTCCTTCTCAAAGAAAACACCACCAAAGAAAATGGAGCTCATGACTGGTCATAGGCCTGAGCCATTTTCAGAGCCATGTTCAGCGGTGCTGCCCGTGTGAGGACAGTGACCGCCCTGGGCTGCACCTGCTCCCCCCAGCACAGCTCACCCCTGCCGGCCGCCTTCCCTCAGCCTCCCGGGTAAAATACCGGGCATTCAGGCCCGTCTCTGGCAATGCTCACTACAATCGTGGATCTTTTCTCTTTTGCTTTATTGCATATTTGACTCTGGGTTTTCCTTATTAACTATGTTCTTATAACTATTTTCTTATAACTCTTAGCTATTTTTGGTAACTTTTTTCATGCATTTTTTTCTCTCTTACAAAGTCAGGTTTGGAATCTCTCAGCCACGTTGCTATCAATGGGTATTTCCCTTATCTCTTTGCTGAATCCAGTTTCCAGGGTCATTCATCAGTGTCTTTAAAAGGCATGGTTCTGTGTTTTCATCAGCTTGCGTCTCTGAAAATTGCTGTGGTGGGGCAGGAAGTGTGTGTGCTTCTGTCTCAGTCATTGGATTTAAATTCACCAGCACGTCCCAACCATGTGGCCACAGTCGATGTGTTCAGTATGTCTAAGGCTTGGTTTCCTTGTCTGCAAAAGGAGAGGGCAGTAATACCTACTTCACAGGATGAAACAGCTCATCTCCTGCACATTTATCTGCTGTTTGAATAAACACATTGAAAAAGCCCCCTGCGTTTCAGTGCCTGGGGCTCTGACTGGGTGAGATTGGCAGTCCCTGACCTATGCCAGGATGCAGGTGCTTTGAGATGCTCTGGTTCAGGGTGGCTCTGAGAATCACTGCATCCATGAATGTGGCCAGCTGAAGGCCATGGGGACAGAGAAATGCCAAGCTCCATGGACAATCATGGGTTATTATATCTTAAATTATGTGTTTACATTTTATTATTTGTAGAAAACTGTTCACGATGTATATCCTGAAGGTAGATAACTGCACGTCAGTGCCACCATTCCCCCAGGGTTTGTCTGGTGGTTTGTAGTTCTTCAGAGCCTGAGAGCTGCCACATCTCAAACGCCCAACATTTTCGCCCAGGCCACGACCCTCAGGCTTCCCTGTTCAGGAAGCCGCATGTGAGCAGGTGCTCCTGGGGAACCATTCACAAAAACCTCTCTCCGGCCAGATTTTCCACTTCGCTGATTTCCAGGTAATAGCGGTTTTAAAAGGATGTTTTCCCGGAGGTTCTCGGCCCACCCAGTGAGAGGCTATTATTGTCTGTTTTATTAAATGTGTGTGTTTTGATCTCTGTAGGATTCTACATTCACACTTGCTTCTGAGGTCTGAGACGAGAGGGCCGCACAACAAAATGGTGTGAGCCATGCTGCCGCCGTGAGGCCGGAGGAGCGTGCACTACACAGCTGTTCCCACCTCCGGGTTAACACACTGCACTTTGCTGCCCACTTTTATTTAATAAGAAATAGGAAAATACCTGATTTTTCCCAAGTTGTGTCTGGACTATTTCCAGTTCACATGGAATGGTTTCCAGAACAAGGCACATTAACAGGGTATAGACTATCGCCAGTGTAAAATGGTTTGACTTAGATTTCTTGACTTTGTGGTGGCGTGAAAGTGACAAGCATTCCGTAGAAATTGTTCTGCTGTTCACTTTCAGTAAGATATTCCACAAATCACATGAGAGCTCAACACTAACATCAAATGGGGTTTGTGGGAGATGATTCCGCCCAGCTGTGGGCTGATGTGTGCTCTGAGTGTGTTTAAGGTAGGCCAGGCCAGGCCTGATGCTCCCTAGGGAGGGGTACTAAATGCGTTTTCTACTCACGGTATTTCCAACGTATGCACTGGGTTTACGGAGACACAACCCCATTGTAAGCTGAGTGTCTGCATGTCGAGGTCAGTAAATCTTTTATCATCCTCCTTGGCAACGAGAAACTCACAGAACCCTTGGGGATGACAAAGAACTGGTAAACGGAGCCGACAGAAACTTCAAACAGCCTGAGTTCCGATGGCAACAGCGTCCCCGGCCAACCCAGGTGGCCACAGGGCAGCCTTATGCAGTGTGAAAGGTTGTGACTTCTTCTCCAGCTCCGCCGGGGGCAGTGCGCGACCTCGGGGGGTCCCAGCGTCCCAGCACTCAGGGCATCGTCTGGAAATGAGAGACCCAAAGATCTACTTTACTTTTAAAATTACACCATCCTGAGAGTGAGTTGTCAATCCTGGCAGGCCATTCACATAACGGAGCTATTGCATTGCCTCTGTGTCATGCTCTAAGGTGTATTCGCTTTTATTTCCATGAAGTTGTTGTTATATTTATTTATTTATTTAAAAACACCTCATTTTCTTCCAGCTTTATTGCATAAAATTGACAATGTGATGATTTGATATATTGTGTACCATGTGAAACGATCACAATCAAGTTAATTAAGACATCCATTGCTTCACGTAGTGACCTGGGGGTGCACGCATGCACACACACACACACACACACACACACAGGCATGGTGAGAGCACTGAATTTCTACCCTCTTAGCAACTTTCAAGTATGCAATACAGTATCATTCACCATAGTCACCCACTGCCCCTTAGATCCCCAGGACTTAGTCACCTGCATAACTGAAGCATTGCACCTTTGACCAATGTCACCTCATTTCCTCACCCAGCCCAGCCGCTGGGAACTACCATCTACTCTCGATTTCTCTGAGTTTGACTTTATTAGCTTCTACATACAAATTAGATCATGTGGTATTTGTATTTCTGTGTCTGGCTTACTTCACTTAACATAATGTTCTCTAGGTTCGTCTGTGTTGTTACAAACGGCAGAATTTCCTTCTTTTTAAAGGCTAAATAATATTTCCTTCTATGTACGTATCGCATTTTCTTTATCCAGTCTTCCTTTGTTGGACACAGATTGATCACGCCTTGGCTTCAGTGAAGCGTGGCGCAGTAACATGGAGAGCAGACATCTCCACACGGTGATTTTCTTTCCTTTGAATAGACACGCAAGGGAGACGCTGGATCATATGGTAGTTCTATTTTTAATTTTTTCAGGAAACTCCATATTGTTTTCCATATGGCTGCTCCAACTTACACTCACACCAACAGCACGCAAGGCTTCCCTTTCTACCACTGCCTCCCCTAAAGTTGTTACTTTTTGTCTTTTTGATAGTAGTTCTAACAAGTGTGATTTAATAGCTCATTTTGCTTTTAATTTGCATTTTTCTGATGATTATGATATTGAACTTTTTTTTGAAAGAAAGAAAAAGAAAAGAAGAAAGAAAGAGCAAAAGAAAGAAAAAAAGAATGAAAGAGAGAAAGAAAGAGGAAAAGAAAGAGGGAGAGAGAACAGGATTCTTGTTTTATTGCCCAGGCTAGAATGCAGTCTAAAAATGGGTATTAAAAACCTCTTTTATGCCAATAATT
>CAUYQU010005882.1:0-13758 GCA_963574635.1 Cheracebus regulus
GAGACTCCGTCTTGAACAAACTAAAAAGGCCTATCTTTTTATTTTTCATTTTCTTCCTCTCATGGTTCTTGTTCCACCATATCCTTTGGCTACTTACAAATAGTTCTGCTGATGCTAATATTTCCTAGGACATACTTAGGGTGCTGTATGATTTTTTGGCTGTTCCACAGTAGAAGAATGGTATCTGGAGGCTTCCATTTGACTGTGGGCACTTGATACTGCTGAAGTGTGTGCCTGATGACTGTTCTTAGTTCTTGTTCTTTGTTGGAACCTAAAACAGGATGATGCCACTCATTCCGAACATTCCAGATAATTCTGCACTTCCGTAGTAAACTTCTAAAATATGAGTAACAGGTTATAAATTAAGCAGTCATTCTCTAAAATGTGTGCTAATGCTTCTCCCAAAGGAAAAAAAATACTCTTAATTCCTGGTGGGACATTCTGAAGTTGCTCCAACATAAATGGCCTCCAGCTTCTCTTTTAGCTCATTAATTACATGTTTTGTGGACTAGAGTAAAACTTGAACTGCAGTAAGCCTTCATGGCTATTCCTTGCAGGTACAGACCGTCTGATAGGAAGAATTTGCATAAAATGAGAACCCAAAGCAACAATAAAAATTGTCCCTGCTCCATGCAATGTCCTTCCCATGTCTAAAGGCATGGATGGAGGCTGGGCGCAGTGGCTCACGCCTGTAATCCCAGCACTTTGGGAGGCCGAGGTGGGTGGATTACTTGAGGTCAGGAGTTTGACCAATATGGTGAAACCCCATCTCTACTAAAAATACAAAAATTAGCCTGTAATCCCAGATACTTGGGAGGCTGAGGCAGGAGAACCGCTTGAACCCAGGAGGCGGAGGTTGCAGTGAGCTGAGATTGCACCATTGCGCTGTAGCCTGGGCAACACATAAATAAATAATAAATAAATGGAATGTCAATAGCTGGTTTTTCCTTATGGCTTATAAGTATCCAAAATATAAGTACTGTAGAAAAATATAATACACAAGTCAACATTTACTATGTTTAAATAGTATAGATAATTAATTTTACCTTTAATCAGGCTTGTTATTAGAAACATGTATTTGGGGCCCCCATTATCACAGTGTGTTCATTTAGAAAGCACACAGACTGCTTTCCAACCTTTCTTTTGCTGGGTAGAGACCCATGTAATCTCAGGACAAAGCTCTCCAGGGTCCCTGAGCCTGACCTGGGTGGACATGGGTTCCCAGTGATGGCAGGCTCCTGAAGAGCCAGGAGGCTTTTGCTGGCTGGGGCTGAGCTGGTGGTTCTGGGGTGGGCCCCCTCCATGGAGACACGAAGTCAGACACTCCCATCCAAGAGACAAGGCCTGGCCCCATCACTCACTGCCCTTCCTGATACAAGATTCTGGACTGCAGGTGCCTCTGGGATTTGACAAAGATGTGAGTTCTGTTTCTTTTCCCCTTCTACTTCCTGCTTTCACTATGGAGAAAGAGACAGAGCCTCATTTACATGTAACTATAACATGCACACATGCAGAGAGAAAGAGATTTATTTTAAGGAATTGGCTCACACATCTATGGGGACTGGCAAGTCCAGAATCTGTAGGGAAAGCTGGCAGGCTGGAAATTCAGGTAAGAGTCAATGTTGCAGTCAGTCTTGAATCTGAATTCCATGGGGCAGGAGACTAGAAACTCAGGTATCGAGTTTCCGTGTGACAATTTTAAAGAAAATTCCTTCTTTCTCAGGAAACCTCAGTCTTTGCTCTTAAGGCCTTCTACTGATTGGATGAGGCCCATGCACATTTTAAAGGGAAATATGCTTTACTCAAAGTCTACTGATTTCGATGTTTATCATATCTGGCCAGGTGCAGTGGCTCACGCCTGTAATGCCAGCACTTTGGGAGGATGAGGTGGGTGGATCGCATGAGGTCAGGAGTTCGAGACCAGCCTGAACAACATGGTGGAACCCCATCTCTACTACAAATACAAAAAATCAGCCAGTGTGGTGGTGGGCACCTATAATCCTAGCTACCTGGGGGACTAAGGCAGGAGAATTGCATGAGCCTGGGAGGCGGAGGTTGCAGTGAGCTGAAATCGTGCCATTACACTCCAGCCTGGGCAATAAGAACAAAAGTGCATCTCAAAAAAATAAATAAAATGAGGGCTGAGCACAGTGGTTCATGCCTATAATCCCAGTCCTCTCAGAGGCTAAGGCAGATAGATCACCTGAGATAGGGAGTTCGAGACCAGCCTGAGCAACATGAAGAAACTCTGTCTCTATTAAAAATACAAAAAATTACTCTGGTGTGGTGGCACATGCCTGTAATCCCAGCTACTGGGGAGGCTGAGGCAGGAAAATCGCTTGAGCCTGGGAGGCAGAGGTTGCAGTGAGCAGAGATCACACCATTGCACTCCAGCCTGGGCAACAAGAACGAAACTCCATCTCAAAAAAAAAAAAAAGTTCATCGCATCTAAAAAAATACTTTCATAGTAACATGTAGGCTGATGTTTAACCAAACAACTGGGAACCACAGCTTGGCTAAGTTAACACACAATTAAGCATCACAAGTGTTGTGCAGCCTTGGTAAACCTTTCTATGCCTTAAATTCTCATTTGGAAAATGAGGATAATGAACAGCACCTGCCTCATAAATCTGTGGTAAGGATTAAATGTTCAAAAACTTATAACCTGTTCTGATCCAGTTTTCTGTGCCCCAAACTACTCTATGCCTGGCGTATCTTTGGCACTCAAGTCGTACTCAGTGGTAACTGACTCAGCAGCTTGTAGACTGCATTTTTCTACTTACCTCCTTTTTATTCTGAAGACAACCATCAGGTCCAAGGCTTCCAGTACTTTATGCAACTAGTCCGAGCATACCAGGCCTGCTGACGAAGCTAATTTCACCACTACTTTCGCACCTTCAGTTCCCGTGGGCCTGGCCCCACACCAGCCCCTAGAAATACCTGAGGCACATGCACTGAATTTAAAAGTGCAGCAGTAACCTCCGCCTCCCAGGTTCAAGGGATTCTCCTGCCTCAGGCTCCCAAGTAGCTGGGATAACAGGCATGTACCACCACGCCCGGCTAATTTTGTATTTTTAGTTGAGACAGGCTTCTCCATGTTGGTCAGGCTGGTCTCGAACTCCTGACCTCAGGTGATCTGCCCATCCCAGCCTCCCAAGGTGCTGGGATTACAGGCGTGAGCCACTGTGCCCAGCCTTGACAGTATGGTATTTTTAAACACCTAGAGTGTCAGCTCTTAAATATGCCTCATGAGAAGAGCAAGAATATGGATATGCCAAAAAAAAAAACAAAAACAAAAACAAAAACAGTTTATACTTGGCTTGTGAGTCAATGAATATTTTTCTCCTTAATGGGTTTTGCCATAGTAACCTCAAAATCAACTGTGACTCCACCAGCTGTCAAGGACGTGTGAACTGCATACACATCTGCTGTGGTGAAGCCCTCCTTGTGACCTCGGGGTGGGACCACGTGCTTTCCCAAATCCTTGAGCTCAGCATTGGAGGATGAGGTGGGATGGAATACCACATGACATGTCACAAAAGCCAGGCTAGAAGGAAATCCCTGAGTGGCGCGTTCCCACTCAGCAGCTGAGACCGATTTCAGAAAATTCACAGTGATCGCTTTGTGATTTTTCTGTCTCCATGTCATGAATGGCTAGAGAGAACAGAGTTAACTGGGAAACTGGGACACAGCAGACGTTTGCTTTTGAAAACTCCTTTTTCTGTTGTTCATTCAGCTGTCAAAACAGACAACCTTACTCGCTCACAGAAGCGTAAGTTGAGAAATACGAGAGGAGATAGAAAAGCATAACGGATTCTGAGCTTCCTCAGGGGATAAACTCAATCTTTAAGAGCAGAGAATAAGTCAGAAAAGCTGCTGCACCTACCCACACGCATCACTGTGCACTCACCAAGGCAACAGTATCCAGGACCTCGGGGCCGCCAATGAGAAGCCTGCAGCAGTGGCCCTGAGGACAGCTGGTGGCTTCCAGAGACACAGGTGACATGACACATCCAGATAAGGCTGCAGCCTGCAGGGGGAAGTCAAGCCCACATTGTGCTTCGGCTCACAACCGTTTAATGCGTTGAAAAGGGAATCACATGGGAGAAGTAGAAAGAAATGCTGATCATGTATTTATTATACCTAGAATTTTTCACTCCCTGGTATCATGAAGTCCAACTCCCCAGATTGGCAGGCTTGGAAACTGAGGCTCTGAGCTGAAATGACTTGCTCCAGGCCCCGTGTTCTGTGCCTTTTCCAGAGCCTGTGGCCTCCCATGACCTGGTGCATCTCACCCAGAGGGTGCGTGTCCCCAGACACAAACCTGAGATGGGCGGGCCTGGTTTTTAAGCTTAAGGATGAAAACATGGGCCTCCCACCTACCCCTACCCACCGGGTCTTCCACCTTGGATAGGAAACGGCCAAACCACCATCAACCTGACTCAGCCCACACGGGCATGGTCATCATGGCAACCATGTTTGTAGGATCCAGGCTCTTTAGTTGACTAAATCCTTGGGAATCTTATTTTCAAGCTCCCCTCATCCTCCATCGAACAGACCTGGGCAAATGGGATGGGAGCCTCCTCTGTTTCCACATACCCTTCCACTTGCTCCTGTTTTCATGCTTGTCAGAATGTACTGGTCATTTTTGCTTCATTCCTCACCTTCTTCCGGCAGCCCTCACCCTCCACCCACTTCTGCCCCCACATACACAGAAAAGGGGAAGGAACCTTTTCAATCTGCTTTTAACTCCAGAAACTAGCACAGTCTGGAATGGAGCTCTCTGGTGGTCCTGCAGTGAGCAGAGGTGAAAGTCACACTGGCCTCAGACTGTGCTCTAAAGGAATCAATTCTCTGTCCCAAACCCGGGGCCTCCAAGCACTGGATTGGACTTCCTTGCTTCGCATTCCTTCTTGAATCTATTCTGTACCCCACTCTCTCTTGTTAAGGTTGCCAGTGAGAACCTTCTTGGGAGAAGGCCAAACTTGAGAAAGTTTTGGCCTTTCATTAATATTTCTCTTGGGTTCCGAGGCTCGTACTTCCCTGTGTCCCTCCTTGCTCTCCTGCCCAGTTTTTCCTCTCCTTTTCTGAATCCTGGATCCTGTATCATTATGCCGCTCCAGGGCCCCAGGCCTTGGACACTGCATGCTCTCCGTATGCTTTCCTGATGATAACCCTATAAGTACCATATTTGTATCATCCAGCCTGACCCCTCCCTGAACCCCAGACCCTCCAATTCACTGCTTATTCACAGAAGCCACTTGCAGTCTAATAGGCAGCCCCAACAACACATGCACAACCAATGCCTGTAATCCCAGCCCTTTGGGAGGCCGAGGTGGGTGGATCACCTGTGGTCAGGAGTTCAAGACCAGCCTGACCAACATGGCAAAACCCAGTCTCTGCTAAAAATAGAAAAAATCAGCTGGACATGGTGGCAGGTGCCTGTAATTCCAGCTACTCAGAAGGCTGAGGCAGGAGAATCCCTTGAACCCGGGAAGCAGAGGTTGCACTGAGCAGAGATTGCGTCATTACACTCCAGATGGGTAACAGGGAGAGACTCCATCTCAAAACAAAACAAAACAAAACAAAAACTTAGAACCACCTAGCACCTCGCCAAACCCACTACTTGCTCAGGTCTTAGTAAATGGTCATTCTGTTCAAAGACTTGAATCATTCTCCACTCTTCTCTTTCCTTCACCCCACATCCCAGCCACCAGTATTCCTGCCAGCTCCACCTTCAAACTGTGTTCAGGATCTTACTACTCCTCACCACATTGTCTTCCTCCGAGTCACTGCCTGGACCCTGGATTCCCTCTTATCCCTGAACCACCCTCACCCCTCCCCCCACCCCCAACCTCCTATAGACACATCCCTCTTATCCCTGCACCACCCTCCCCCCTCCCCCCATCCCAACCTCCTATAGACACATCAGCCTTCTCTTGCTTCTGGCTGCATGCTCTCTGACAGTCATGTATGGTTCAGAGAGGTTTTTCTTACCACCCTCTCTAAAACTGTGCCATCTCCATTCCAGCGCCCTCTATCTCTTATCCTGCTTTTTCTTTATAGCATTTATCACTCTTGAACATGATTTTTACTTTTTTGTTGTTTTTGCTCTTAATGTGCTCTTTGTCTATTTTCTCAGAGTAAAATGCAACCTCCATGATGACAGTGACTTTGTGTTATTCACTGGTATGTTCCTAGTACTCCTAGTTCCCAGCAGTGCCTAGAACGTAACAGTCTTTAGTAAATATTTCTAAATAAATGAATAAAATATTGGACTGAGGTTTAATAAAATACATCAAAATACCAATTTTCCCACTGATATAGAGATCAGATTTAGCAAAGTATGGCAGTGGATCAAATCCAGCCTGCAGCCTGAAAATTATAGAACACAACCCCCTCCATTCATTTACATATAGTCCATGGTTGTTTCCACACTAGCCACCATGGTTGAATAGCTGTGACAGACTGCATGGCCCCCAAAGAGTAAAATATGTTCTATCTTGCTCTCTACAGAAAAACATTTGCCAGCCTCTTATATAGATACACTTCCTACCTCTTCTTATGGTTTAACAATTAATAAAACAGGGCCAGGCACGGTGGCTCGTGCCTGTAATCCCAGCACTTTGGGAGGTGGAGGTGGGTAGATCACGAAGTCAGGAGATCAAGACCATCCTAGCTAACATGGTAAAACCCCATCTCTACTAAAAATAGAAAAAATTAGCTGGGCGTGGTGGCACGTGCCTATAATCCCAGCTACTTGGGAGACTGAGGCAGAAGAATTACTTGAACCTGGGAGGTGGAGATTGCAGTGAGCCAAGATTTCGCCACTGTCCTCCAGCCTGGGAAACAGAGCGAGACTCTGTCTCAAAAAAAAAAAAGTAGTAAAATAATGAATGTATTAAATAATTACTGCATAGTTGATCCGTTAATACATACTTATTGAAAAAAAATAAAATTGTGCAGAAGTGTGTAGCGTACAAAGTGAAAGCCCTCTTTCCATGGCCACTGTCCCAGCCCTCTTGAGGAGGTAGCTTGCTAGCATCTGGATTACTTCCTGGCCTTTTTGAAGCATTTCCATGCAAACCTCTGTACCTCTTGAGTGCAAATTAGTTTTGTTTTTATTTTTTAAATTGGCAAATAAAAATGGTATATATTTGTGGTATACAACATGATGTTTTGATATATGTAGACACTGTGGAATGGCTAAATCAGGTTAATTAACATATGCATAACTTCATATACTTATCATTCAAATGAGTTTTGTTATCAACATTTTGCTAGACTTGGAAGGAGAAGGAAAGCTTTCCATCTGTTCCTGTGCTCTGACAGTTTGAATAATGGGAATCACATGTTCCTTGAAGGTTCACTAGCATCCCCCATAACACTAACACCACCTGAATCTGGGGCTTGTGCCAGGGCTGGATTGCTGACTACCTTTTCAATTTCTTCAACAGAACCATCAAGAATCTGGGTCTTCTGACTCTTTCGTTAATTGTAGTAATTTACATTTTTATAAAAATACTCATTTCTTACATACTTTCAAACTTATTTCTGTATAGTTGATTACAAATATTAAATCTCGTCCCTATTTGTAGTTATATTTCTTTTCTAATTCTTCCTTTTTTTTTTTTTCTGGGTCAGGTCTGCCAGTGGTTTGACAGTTGTGTTAGCTATTTGCAAAGAACTCAATTCGGGGCTTATCACATTTTATTGTTTGTCCTGTTTGTTTATTAATTTCTGCTTCTATATCTTAAAATTTCTACTTTCTATGCTTTGTTTGCTAACATTTAGAGTTCACTTATTTTGCCTTGTCTTCTTACACGTTTTGGCCACGCCTTGCTAGCTTTACCACACTGAGCCCTTGTTCCCGTATAAACTGTAGGCAATGGCAACCATGGTTACCTGGTTTATGCATAAATAACAGAATGTCTCTGTTTTGTTTTGTTTTTGTCTTTAAATACATATAACTTTTTCTTTCTTTTTTTCTTTTTTTTTTGATTGTGGATATTCTTTTCTTTGTTATTTCTAATTTCTGGTTTTATTGCATGGCAGTTAGAAAATTAGGTTGAATGGTTTCCACTTTTTGAAATTCTTTGAGACGTTCTGGTTTATTACCATGTTAATTTTTGTAGATAGTATATGTGTACTTAAAAAGTGTGTGTATTCTACACTGAGTTCAAAATTCTGTATATTACTATTGAATCAACCCTGTGATCCAAATATCTAAAACTGCCTTTTGTCTACTGAATCAGTTCTTTTCTGAGAAAGCTACTAAATCCTCTCATTTTGACTGTTAACTTGTCAATTCATTTTTCTTTATATGTTTTGATAGCATGTTGTTCAAGCACAAAGATTCATTGCTGTTCTAGTGTCTTCATATTCTTATGTATAAATATAAAAACCTGTCCTATGTAATATTTTTGGGCTGGGCGCGGTGGCTTATGCCTATAATCCCAGCACTTTGGGAGGCCAAGGCCGGTGGATCACCAAGTCAAGAGATGGAGACCACTTTGGCCAACATGCTGAAACCCTGTCTCTACTAAAAAATGTCAAAATTAGCTGGGTGTGGTGGTGCGCGCCTGTAGTCCCAGCTACTCTGGAGGCTGAGGCAGGAGAATAGCTTTAACCCAGGAGGTGGAGATTGCAGTTAGCCGAGATCGAGATCGTGCCACTGCACTCCAGCCTGGTGACAGAGAGAGACTCTGTCTCAAAAAATAATTTTTTTAGCTTTAAATTCCGTTTGGTTTCACATTTCTCATCTTTCACTGATTTTGTAAACATGTGACTACCTTTGTCATTTAATTTTCAAACTTCCTGTATAATTTTATTTTAGAATACTTTTGTGAGTGCTAATGTAGTTATTTGTCTTATTTACTTATTTATTTACGTTTTTAGTGACAGGGTCTCCACTCTGTTGTATGTATTTATTTTTGGCATGTCTGATGGCCTGTTAGTAATATTAATAGTGATAGAAACATAGCTAACTTGTATTGGATCCTACTCCATGCAGGTACTCTCCTGAGCACTTTAGCTGTTATTTTATACAGTGCTCAGACCTGTCCTGTAGGGAGTTCTTCTGGCTGTCCCCAGTTAACAGCTGAAGAAACTGAGGATTTGAGTGGTTTCATGATCAGAAAGCCAGTAAAGGATTGGGCAGGATTTGAACCCAAGTACTCTGTGAGCCACTACACATTGATCATAGTAATTATAATTGCTGACACCTTCTAGATCAAACCTAGATTCTTAGGTTTACACATGCCAAACAAATCAGTGTCACTTCTGTAAAATAATACTTGAAGCAAGAAAAAAATATAGAGATTCACATTGAATCTTGTTTATGTTTAAACTAGACTTAGACCTGTAAGTGTGAAAATGTGCTTATAATTACAAGTATTGGTTACCATAGCCTTGTCATATAGTTTAAAGTCAGGTAATGTGATGCTTCCAGCTTTGTTCTTTTTGCTTAAGATTACTTTGGCTACTCAGGCTCTTTTCCGGTTCCATATCAATTTTAGGATTTTGTTAAAATTTGGTGAAAAATGACATTGGTGATTGATATGATTTGGATCTGTGTCCCCACCAAATCTCATGTGGAATTGTAATCCCCAGGGTTGGAGGTGGGGCCTGGTGGGAGGTGATTGGATCATGGGGGCAGTTTCTCATCAATGGTTTAGTACCGTGCCCCTTTGGTACTTTATAGTGTTTGTTTAAAAGGGTGTAGCACCTCGTTTGTCTCTCGCTTGCTCCTACTCCCACCATGTAAGACCCTTCACTCTCCCTTTGCCTTCCACTGTGATTGTAAGCTTCCTGAGGCCTTCCAAGAAGCAGAACAGATGCCAGAATCATGTCTCTTGCATAGCCAACAGAACTGTGAGCCAATTAAACCATTTTTTAAAAAATTACCCAGTTTCAGTTATTTATTTGTAGCAATGCAAGAACAAACTAATACAGTAGTTTGATAGGAACTGCATTGAATCTGTAGATTGATTTGGGCAGTATGAGCATTTAAACAATATTGATTCTTCCAATCCAGGAGCATGGGATATTTTTCCATTTGTTTGTATCATCTACAATTTCTTTCATCAGTGTTTTGTAGAGATTTTTCACTTCCTTGGTTAAATATTTTCCTAGGTATTTTTTTCATAGCTATTGTAAATGGGATTGAGTTCTTTATTTGGTTCTCAGCCTGATTGTTTTTGGTGTATAGAAATGCTACTGAATTTTGTACCATTGATTTTGTATCCTGAAATTTTACTGAAGTAATTTATCAAGTCAAGGAAGAAAATATTTGCACACTATGCATCCAACAAAGAACTAATATTCAGAATCTACAAGGAACTCAAACAACTGTACAAGAAAAAAATAAATAACCCCATTAAAACGTGGGCAAAGGACATGAATAAATATTTTTCAAAAAAATACATACAAGTGACCAAAAAACATATGGGACAATGTTCAACATCACTAACCATCAGAAAAATGCAAACCAAAACCACAAAGAGATAACATCTTACACCAGTCAGAACGGCTATGAAAAGTCAAAAAACAACAGATGTTGGCAAGTATATGGAGAAAAGGAAATACTTATAGACTGTTGGTGGAAATAAAATTAATCATTATAATTTCTATGGAAAACAGTATGGAGATTTCTCAAAGAAATAAATATTGCTATATTTGATATAGCAATCCCACTCCTGGATATCCCCCAAAGGAAAAGAAATCATTATATTAAAAAAAGACACCAGCACTTGTATGTTCATTGTAGCACTATTCACAATAGCAAAGTCACGGCATAAACCATAGTGTCCATCAATGGATCACTGAATAAGGAAAATGTGGTGTATATATATATATCACGGAATACTTCTCAACCATTAAGAAAATGAAACCAAGTCTTTTGTAGCAACATGGATGGAAATGGAGGTCATTATCTTCAGTGAAATAACATAGAAAGTCAAATAGTGCATGCTCTCACTTGTAAGTGGAGCTAAACAATGTGTACACATGGATGTTGAGACTAAAATAACAGACATTGGAGATTCCAAAAGGTAGGCGGATAAGAAGGGGCTCAGGGATGAGAAATTACCTAATGAGTATTATGTATAATAGTTGGGTAACAGTTGCAATAAAAGGCCCTGACTTTACCACTATGCAATATATCCATGTAACAAAACTTCACTTGTACCCCCTAAATCTATTTTTAAAACACAAAAAAAGCATCCTCTCTAAATTTCCAGTGCTGTGCTACAGAATTACTCTTCATTTTATATCTCTTTGGTCCTTGAAATAGGATTTAAAGAGGGAGGAAGGGCAAATTCTCATGTTTAGTCAGTCATCTTTAAACTGGAAATCTTTTTTTTTTTTTACTCACTAATTATGGTTGTCATTAATTAAGATATCAAAAGGGAAGTTGCTCTGTTTCCCTTCCTTTCCTCTGGGCTATATCAGCTGAATTTCACCTTAGCAAATAGAAACCAAAACCCACACTCTTGTCATATGGTGGACAGGGACAGTGCCACTCACCACAGCCTAGTGTCCTCAAATCTGCCAAAATAGACTAGACAGCAGAGTGGCACTCTCACACGTGTGGCCCATAAACTGAACACTCCAGGGGTTACGTCACCAGTGACGCTGAAGGGTAAGTTTCAAGTGCCCAAATTGTTCTCTTCACTTTTTTTTTTTTTAAGTGCAGTCTCACTCTGTTGCCCAGGCTGGAGTGCAGTGGTACGATCTCGGTTCACTGTAACCTCCATCTCCTGGGTTCAATCAATTCTCCTACCTCAGCCTCCCAAGTAGCTGGTATTACAGGCGCCTGCCACCATGCCCAGCTAATTTTTGCATTTTTAGTAGAGATGGGGTTTCACCACACTGGCCAGGCTGGTCTTGAACTCCTGAACTCAGTTAATCTGCCCACCTCAGCCTTCCAGAGTGCTGGGATTACAGACGTGAGCCACTGCACCCAGCCTTCACTTTTTCTTTTTTAAACTGTTTTTAATTTTTAGATAAGCAGTGTCCCAAAATCAATGGGTTCAAAGTATAAATGGTGAAAATTCTCCCTTCTACCTGCTCTCCTATCCAGTCCCCTTCCCATGAATAGTCACAACTACCAGATTTGTGTACATACTTCATTCTAGAGATATTTTGTCCATGCAAAAGCTATACATATTTTCCTCATTAAAAAACACATACAAATAGTAGTATATTTTAGACGTGCTCTAAACTCACTGTTTTCTCTGAGCAATATGCAGATGAGTCCATGCCTGTTCATAATGAGCTTCTTTATTCATTTTTATGGCTACTGAATATTTCACTGCGTGGCTGTACTATTATTTATTTAAACAATCCCCTATTGACTGCTATTTAGCTTATCTCTTGTCTTCGCTGTTACAGTGTCACCATGAAGAGACTTGTGCACGTCATGTCACATATCGACAAATACAGATGAATTCCTAAAAGGGAATTGCTGGTTCAAAGGGTATTTGCATGCAAAATTGTCATAGATGTTGTTAAATTATGTTCTGTAAAGGCTGCAACAACTTAGACTTTCACAAGTAATTTGTGATTGCCCTAGTTTCCCTGTATCCTCAGTAATATAATGTGTCATCAAATTTTGTTGGCCTAGTGGGTGAAAAATTATATCCCATTGTAGTTTCAGTGTGAAATTACTTGTTATGGGTGAGGTTGAACATCATTTCATCTTCAAAAATACATATGCATTTTCTTTTCTCTCTGTTCATATGCTTTTGAGAAAAGAAAATAACTTTTATCTGAGAAATGCAAGTCTTTTTATCAGGCACAGAGAGACATTAAAATGAGACAAGGCCAGGTGCAGTGGCTCACATCTGTCATCCTAGCACTTTGGGAGACCCAAGCAAGGTGGATGGCTTGAGCCCCAGTGTTTGAGATCAGCCTGGGAAACGTGGCAAAACCCCTCTCTACAAAAAATACCAAAAAAACATTTGCTGGGCATGGTGGCACGTGCCTGTTGAAATTTAACTGCCATTGTAACAATATTAAGAGGTGGGACCTTTAAAAGGTAATTAAGCCATGGGGGCTCCACCCTCATGGGTGGGATTCATGCTGTTATAAATAAAAGAGTGAGTTCAGCCCCTTGCCTTCTCTCTTGCCCTCTGCCTTCCACCATGGGATGATGCAGCAAAAAGGCCCTTATCAGATGCTGACCTCTCAATCTTGGAATTCCCAGCCTCCACAACTGTGGGTTAATAATTTCTATTTATTGCAAATTACCCATCTTGGTTTATGGCAGCACAAATGGACTAAAACATACAGCAATGAAATTATTCTTTAGATGTGATTCAAGTTGCAAATACTTGCCAGTTTACTGTTTGTCTCTTGACTTTGCTTGGGGAGTGTTTTTACATGTGGATTTTTTTCTTTTTTATTTTATTTCTATTTGAATATATAGATTCAATTACTCTAAAAAGCCATCTTCTTTAATGGCTCCCCAGTTTTATGTTGTATCTAGAAATGCTCTCTCCAGCATTTGATTCAAAACAAGTATTATTTATTCTAATATTTTGTATCTTTCTTTACATTTATTTACATTTTTTTAAAAAAAAGAGAGAAAAGGAGAAAGAAACAGCAAAAGAAAGAAAAAAAAAGAATGAAAGAGAGAAAGAAAGAGGACGAGAAGGAGGGAGAGAGAATGGGATTCTTGTTTTATTGCCCAGGCTAGAATGCAGTCTAAAAATGGGTATTAAAAACCTCTTTTATGCCAATAATTGTGCTTAACAA